>PVIA01006110.1:0-102674 GCA_004024845.1 Tonatia bakeri | reverse complement strand
TTTAATTATTAGGGGAGAGAATCTTATAAAAAGAGGCAGCATCTCAAGATTAACGTTAAGCAATAACTTTTAAGGACCTCAAATAAATACCCAAAATCTATGAAGTCACAGACTTTTTGTGGTTTGATTTGGTTTTAGCACCTCCCTGCAGGCACGGCGCGAGGTATTTACGGGGGAACTGCCATGAGAACAAAAGAACATCACGGCTTCCTGGCAGAGCCCCTGGCTGGTGGGTTTCTGGCCAGAGGAGGGACCTGGGCCAGGTTTTGCGCTTGGGGTGCCATGTGGCACGGGCTGTTTCTCAGGTTCGGCCCCAGATCCCAAGAGCCTCTTCATGACACACAATACTGACTTTTTTATGCCATTCTCTTACTAAGAAGCACTGTGTCTTACCAACCAACTTAATGATTTCTATTAGCATTGTTTTAGTTCTCCTTGATAACATGGATTGTGTTTTCAAATCTGCCAGTTCATGCCTGCCATCAGAACATAATGTCCAAATCACTCCCTCTCTGCCCTTAAATTCCACAGGAGAAAAGAAAGTATTAGCACAGATATCAAACCCTATCCACAGGGGTGCGAGGGCCAGGTGGGAGTATTCAGGATGCCGTGGTGACACCTGTTGGACAAGCTGGAATCTTCGGTTGTGCTCCAGGCCTCAGTGTTCCACGAGGGGGGTGTACCTTCCAAGGGACACAGGTTGGTGAGGTCTCCCCGCCACCTGATCAGCAAGGCTATCATCTTATGAAGACTTGGGAAAGGCCCCCAATACTCTCCTTCTGGGGCGAATGCATTCCTTCAAGTTACCCTTCCCTGCGTGGGACTCAAGGGCGAGCAGAGGGCGCAGCAATGTTCAAAAGCCACAGGTGCGTCTTCTTACACATTCCACTGGTGACAGCATCAACGAGCTGCTCTCGCTTTCCTTCCACAAACGTCTCTCGGCTCTGACACTGCAGACGAAGCACCTTGCAAAGTGCAAGGAGACACACAGAAGCAGGCACGGTCACTGCTCTCGTGAAGCTTGCAACCTGGACAGAAAGGCCACCTCCCACCGAGGACAACGTGCAATTCCAAGAGGCCCGTGGACTCTGTGAAGGGGACTCAACAAGAGCAGTAGATCAGATGGGGGCGAGTGAGACCCCTCTGGGCCGTGGTGTTTGGGGCAGCACGGGGAGAATCTGGACTGGACGGGGGGAGAGAGGTGGTCCTATGTCAAAGCACGTCACGAATTCAGTCACAAAGTGAGGAAAACTCACAGCTTAGGCGGTGAGACCAGTCAGCACAAGCTCAGATGCTGCTGGATAAGTGGGAGGAGGCCCAGAGGCTGGCTGGCACTCCCCATGGTTGAGGCCAGTGATCTCTGTATCTTTGGGCAACAGGGAGACAAGGAGAGGCAGGCGTTGGTGGGCGGTGCTGCGAGAGTCCCAGGCAGAGCTACCTGGAACCGAGGGCAGGCGTATTGTCACCACTGAGCAGAGCAGTGAACTGAGAGATTAGGTCCTTCTACACAGAGTCTGTGATTCTAAAATGAAAGACGGGGGCAAAAGTATATAGAAAATGACTAATAATCTATGGGAAAAGCAAGGAAGAGATGCTAGGTTTTTAAAAAATGACTGACTGAGTGACTAATTTCCTTACCTAATACCGAGTCTCTCAGGAGAAACAAAGGCTGAGAACAAAGAGGCCTCCCTGGACACACCCTCTGTCTTCCAGGCGTTGGTGGCAGATCACGCCCCTTTGCTGACTCACTCCCCTTGTGGCAGAATGGATGTTGAATGTGTGGCTGGGGCTTGATCCTGCCAAAAACTCCCGTTTGCAGTGCAGGCCGGGCCTCAGCAGCAGACAGCACGACGAGGAGGCTAAGCAGCCCCGCACCACTTGGCTGGGTGTCTGTCTGACCGTCCGTCACAGGCAGTGCTGTCAGATCATCCTTCCCTCGTCCTGAGAACCAAGATTCTGAACTAAGAGACTCCATTGGCTGACGGACCACCGCTAAACTGTGGGAAGTGGATGCTGAACAGACAATCAAGAAACTGCTACTAAGCGAAGAAATCAAATTTAGAAACCAGCTCTATGTGCTTATTTCCCTTTAGACAAAGTTACATTTAGAAGGTTTGTCTTCCTCAACTCAACTGGAGTTTGTTCGTGAACTTTGGGGATTCCTCATTGTAGAAAACAAATAGGATGAACCTTAAAAACAGTGAGCCCTGGTCACAGGCAAACCTGTTCACTTAAAGTAATTATCACACTTTCTGGAACATCTTTACTGTTGTGCTAAGATAATCGGCTTACATTTATAAGTAAAGCGACCTCTCCCACAGCACGCCAGTGCAGCAATGTCCCCCTCCACAAACACAGGCGACGTGCACCTTACAGTCGGATCGTCCTAAACCCAGTCCCGGTGTCTTCACGTGGGACCAGTCACACACACACAGCGGGAGCCGCTGTTCTTGAACTCCACAGCAATGAGAAAAACACTCCCGTACAAAGTGATTACCGTATTTTGCTGTGTATAATGCACACTTCCCCTCCCAAATTTTTGAGGGAAAAATAAGGATGTGCATCATACATGGATATGATAATTACATACCATGGGTACAGTAATCCTGTGGATGATGCTCACAAAAACGTGGGTGCACATTATACACAGCAAAATACGGTAGACTTTCAATGCATTGGAAAAACAGTCCGATGAGAAACTAACATTGGCTGAGCCCCCAGGACTCCCGGCCGGACTTGGGTGGTGGAGGGGCAAAGGGGGAAAGTGCAGAAAGACAAACAAGACACAGGTCCAGTCCCACAGCTGCTCACAACCGGTGCTCCGGTGTGGAAGGCACGTCTCTGTGCAGTTGTGCACAGGAACGGTGAGCACGACATATACATGAGTTCTCCCAGATTGCTCGGTCAGCGTGCTGTCAGAGGATGGCGAGTGGTGGGGACGTTGCTACCCGCGGGGAGAACAGGAGTCCAGTTTGCAGGATTCGGGGGAGGGAGGGATGGGTATGTGCCCTGGACGTTTCAATTTAAACATGTTTAAAGGTGCTGGGGTCATAGATACAATTCATGGTATAGACGAGCTATAGCTTTACATCGATTATAAGTTAGCCCAATGAGCCCAGGCACCGCCGTGCCAGGTGGAAGGTCCAAGTGCCCCCAGGCCTCCAGTGGGTTCCTTAGTTCATTCCTGCGTGAGTGCCGAAGCCTTTCCAGGGCAGGTTCAGGCTGGGGGCTGGGTGCACAACTGCATCGTTGGTGTGCTCCACATTTGTCGAATGGAGCAGAGAAAAACAGGAATGCACTACCCCCAAAATACCGACCCTGGGCACTGCTGAGAGGTGAGACTCTGGGTGGTTTTCAAATTGCACCTCCATTTATTTGTGTTGTATTTATTTGTCTGTTTATACAGTAAATTTTCTCAATAGAGAGTACTTACTATTTAGTCCACTTTCCTGATTATATGTTTCTTGATTTATTATCATATAAATCAGTTATCCTGTTGCAAAAGTAATACACACATATACATGTACACACATTTTTGAAAGAGTGCAATAAAAAATTATAAAAAACAGAAAGCAAAATTCTACGTACTCCAGTCCCCAAAATAACCTCGGCTGACATGTGACTTATTTTCTTCCATAATATGTTTGCTTTATACATATACCAGGGACCTGTATATTATAATACTTTCATAATCAGAAAACTCTGCATAGATGCTAGGTAAGTTGAAATAGAAGGATACTTTTCTGTTTCTAACTCTTTAAAAATAAATATCTCAGTGACTAAGACATCAGTGGCATGTGCGTGTGCTTTTGCCCTAGAAACGTGAGCACCAGGAAACATTTGGTGACCTGGACGGACAGTGCTACAGAGGCCAGGGAGGGCCTGGGGTGCCTGGGTCGATGCGTGGCTCATACAAAGTGACCGGGGAAAAGGCACTTTTGTGAGGAAAAAGCATCCTCAAGAGTGATCTCTTAGCAAACACACCCATTGAGCACCTTGGCCCTATTCTGCATGCAGCCCCTTTGCTGCCGGGGGACACGTAAGTCCCATCCCGGGAGCACTGATGGCCACTGGAGAGGTTGCCTGGGTGCTGGAGCCACCAGACACCCAGCAGAGTGTGGTCCCCGCCCTGAGATGGTCCGACCGAAGCTTTCCCGGTCAGGCCTTCTGCAAGGCAGGGCCATGTAAGACTGAACCCAGCACAGAGCCGCCTGCCACCAGGACTCGGGGGCCCAAGGAGCCGAGGCTAGGAGACTGACTCGAACACACCATGCTGTGGCGGCCACATCCTGTCCCTGGAAAGTCTCTTGGCAGTGTGCTGGGAGGACCAGGCGTGCTCCCGACTCCCCGAGAGGCCAAACGGGGCTCTCCAGGCAGAATGAAGCCTGATCCCTGGGGCCGGTGAAAGCAAACCTCCGGGTGAAGGTCACCGTCTTCAGAACAGAATAAGGCAAAGGCAATGCTGGGTCAGCAGGCAGAGAAAGGAGTGTGGACACTGGTCCCTGCATGGAGGCACGGACCTGGCTGGTGAGAGAAAACAAGGCCAGTGGAGAGCCTGCTGCCCGAGGGCAGGAGCAGCAGCCAGCACGGTGGTTTCAGGACGAGGCAGCCTGTCTGTGGGTCAGGGTTTGGGGGGGACGCACCAAATGGGCGACGACTACACCCCTGGAGTGCATTGGCCCAAGATGCTGGGCGTCCTCACTGGTGGTCAAATCTCTGAAGCCGTCTTCTCCTCATTTCTTCATCTGGTGACAGGTGGAACCCGTAGGACGGCAGGGCGCTCCTGCTGTAGGACGGTGGGCCACTCCTGCTGTTCCCTGTCACGAGGAAGCACAGGGAGGTCAAGCACTGCCCATCCAGGCTCTGACATTTACTGGGCGCTGTGTCCTAGGATTCTGGTGGGGGAGGGGGTATGGCTCGGGCGTCAGTTTAGCATGAAACAGAAAGAGACCAACACATTCCCACATTAGCTGTCAACACTAAATTTCAACATCGAGCAAGTATTTTTAGTGTGGGCTAGCCTACGAACCTAATCTGGCTCATTCGGAAGCTTCTCGACAATCTTCCCCTTTGAATTTTTTCCCCCACGCTTCCTCACTTGCATCACGTAACTTCCCTAGTGTCTCAGGGGCTTAGTTTATTCATTTTTTTTTAATGCTCAGAAATGATTTGTCACTGTCTGTAACTTCCCCACCAGGTACGCTGGCCGGTTTCTCTTGCTCAGCCTCTGGGCACCCCCCTTCCTCCGTCTAACCTGCGCCTCCTGCACCTCCCGGGCCTGAGACCCACAGGCACCCACGGGGCGTCGCGGGCCACAGAGCAGGGGCTGCTCCGCACACAAACACACAGGCGTAATTTGTGAAGGTCACAGGAAGGATAATGAGAGCGCTACTGTGAAGGGTTTTTGGGGGCTGCAAACATACCAAAAAATATAATTTACAACAATTTAAGCATTTCAATTACTACACACACACACACAAACACACAACACTTTTTCAGGCCTGATGGGAGGAACAAAGGAATAAAACCAGACAGTCCTTGACCTGAAGGCACCACTGATAGATTCGGGTAAGCAGCTGGTTTTCTTCTAAGCACCCAGACCTAAGCTGCTGCACCTGGCCACCCCCACAGCCCTGCCACCCAGAGAGCGCTCTGAAAGGCCTTCTCTCATGACCTACACCGACCAAAAGTCTTACTTGGCTCTCAGGCCCCATTCAGACCGCCCTGCCACCCAGCCACTCCAGACTGAAGAGTTCGTCCATCTCCAGCTATCAGCTCCCAGCCTCCTCCTCCTGGGAGTCCTCCTGCAGCAGTCCCTCCATCCTGCCGGACAGGATGGCCACTGTGTGCACCTGCTCCCCTCCTACTGGGATCACAAGCGTCAAATGGCAGGGATCGTCTCTGACAGTTCTCTCTGCTCCCCAGCGCCTGGGACAGTCCTGATCACACAGTAGCAGCTCGATAAACTGCTGGGCTGGACTCGGTAGCACCTGCCCATGACTTCCAAGGGTATGTGTTACAGGCACACAAAATGACATCCAGCAGTGCCCACGGAGGTTCCGGCGCAGCTGACTCAGGGTGGGGGTGGGGTAAATGCTCTGAAGCCCTGGCCCAGCTGGGAAGAGTGGGTGGGCAGGGGGTTCCGGGCAGGGGGTTCCAGCCAGGAGGGAGAAGGAGTGAACAGTGGACCCCTCCTGCTCGCTCTGCAAGTGGGGTGCCTTGTCGAAGGGGTTTGCAGGTAGCATGTGGATGTGACCCTGAGCCGAGGTGGTGGAGAGGGCAGCTTGACTAACAGTACGATCAGCCCGCAGTGGGCATTTCAGTTGTTGGACAAGGAGGGAGTTTTAAAGGGCAGGCAGAGGTTACTGACCTCTTTGTATTGTTACTCTCCCTCTGGGATGGGCAGCCCCGTGGTTACCCACACCTGGGTCTCCTGCTTCTGAGGCCCTTGGAGGATCACCCCTCTTGCTGTCCTGGAGCCCTGCCTGACAAGCACACCGAGAGGGGCCTGGGCAGGCCTCCGCTGCACAACCCTGCTGGGGTGATGCCACGGCCAGGCTGTGCCCCTCAGTGAGATGCAGGCGGGCAAAAGTCGGGGTACAGTCATGAGTGTGCGAAATACAGTTCACCCTTGTGCTATTGTCTATTGATTACTGTGTTATTTTCCATGTGAACAATGGTAAAGCTTCATTTGCCCCACCCTGTATATGCCAATTTATTAACTTTCATTAATGACAACGTCCAAACATATAGGCTTATAAGACTTTCACTATAAAGATTTTATGAATACTGTAAGATATGAAACGTTTTACTGGATATGGCTTTTGCCATATGTGGGTATAAAGGAACTTCTCTTTGTTCAAAGTGGTAAATGCTTTGAAATTACATCGAAACGCATGCACCCAATTACCATTAGCTTATTGCTTAAAATTGTTTCATGCTATAAAACCCAAGGCCTGCTTTCCCTTTAACGGTTGTTTTTAACAAGACCATCCCTAATTGAACTTGTGATTGTGGGCCAGGACTTGCCACCCTGTTCCAGCCGGGCAGGGCGCGGTGCGGAGGAGCGGTGCGCGGAGCCCGAGGCAAGCACCACGTGGCGTATGGACTCCGGCCTCTGGCACCAAGGCGCAGAGGCCAAAAGAACGCTCAGGCCCCTACAGGCGCTCTAGGTGTCCAAGAGAAACGCATGCGAGTTACTGTCCTCGCGAGGGGAAGTGCAGGGAGGGATCAGAAGAGGCCAGCTGAGACAGTCCCCAGGCTCCGGCTCTCAAAGGAGCAGCCGGCACGATGCTCAGTGGACCCCTCCGCAGGGCATTTGAGAAGACGCAGCGCTGAGCCAGCAAGAGAAATGCCACACGTCCGAGCAGAAAATGCAAGTCAGGGGTGGAACGACAATCACGTTCGCTCATACAGCCCTGCTTTGGTGCCCTCTTTCAATTAGCTTTCGGCTCTAATTTTATGGTCCCCACTTTACAGATAGAGAAACCGAGGCTTAGACAGTTTTAGGGACACCCCAAAGGTCACAAAGCCAGCATGGGGGAAGGAAAACTTGAACCTGGGTCTTCTGATTGCAGTTCTCACAACCCCACGTTGCCACCCCTTCTCATACCCGGAGCATGTTAAACACCACAGCCTTTCCCTGTCCCCTGTCCTCCTGCTGGAACCCTGAGCGTCTCCCCCTTTTCTTCGTGGCTATGTGGGGAGCTCACTGCTGTTTGAAATAGAGAAAGAAGATCCAGCCTGAGCCCTCAACTCTGTGGAACTCTCGGATCATCACAGATGTGACTGCACAGCTCCCCCACTGGGTCCCCCTCTATTCCACGGGCCACCAGGGGGCGCTGATGATGACAACACGGCTACAACAACCACGATGTTTCATTCATAACCAGGCCTGATTTTATGGGCGTTTTAAATCCTTCCCACTCAGTGTTTCTGATAACACTGAAGCCACCCTGCTGTCCGAGAATGACTTCATGGCTTCTTGTCGGGCTCTGGACACTGTCCTCTTCTTAATCACAGGAACGTGTAGGGGAAGTTTTCAAGTGTAAATTTGGAGCTGGCATTTTGGAGACAATCGCATACTTGATGACAGCAGCCACCCACCGGCTCCGTAAGTCTCATCTCTGCTTCTGGGTCAGTGCCACGCCCCTCCATTTCAGCTAAGCTCTACCTTCTAGTTCCCCTTGTTTCATTTATCTTTCCCACCGTTTCTATATTTTCCACTGTGCTACATAATGTGGGGTGCAGCAAAAGTGAGGCCTGCTTGAGTGTGGTCATTAGGGTAATAACATGGGTATAATAATTTATAGTTTTAATTTGAACATTTCACCTAAAATGTTCATATGGTGTGCTTGAGTGTGGTGTTGTTATGTTACAGAATTACACACATGATTTTGTAATAAAAGACTTTGTAATAAAAAAGGGGGATTATTAGTGCGGGACCCTGTACATTACTTCTGCCCAGGACCCTCTGCAGGTATTTCTCGAAGGGTCTTAGACATGTGTTTTCAATATGTACGCACATGTGTTAAGCACATGGAAAAGATCTACACGGACTCGGCTGGGCGGTAAAAGGAGATGAGGTCCCTCGGGGTGTTATGGAGAAGTGTTGGTAAGGAATTGGGAGATGCTGGCTGCCCTGCCTGGAACCAGAGAGGACACCCAGGTGAGTCTTCATTTCGGCAGCTGGAGCCAGTTCCCTTGGGAGGGGACATTGCTGAACAAGGCCACTGCCAGGAGCCTTTCGAGGACCCTGGAGTTTGATGCCCGGGGACTAAATCATGACTTCTCTCCTTTGTAGCTCTGCATCCTTGAGCAAGTGGGTTCCCTTAACTTGGCCTTGGTCTCCTTACCTATGAAGTGGGAATAGTTCAAACAGCCACTTCCCAGGGTGTCCAGAGGATCAAAAGCATTAATGGGCATAAAATGCTGAGCACCAGGCATGCAGCAAATGCCCAGTGAGCAGGGGCTGCTGCAGGTATCATCTCTAACGTCATCACAGGTCGTGTGTTAAATGTTTGCTGCTTAGATACAAAGGGAAGTGACAAAACAGTCACTTTTGAAAAGGTAGAGCCCAGTTCTGTTTGAAGACCACTTGGCAGGGTTTTGTGCAAAATGTGAGGTTGCTAGTTACTAACTATCTGCCGTCTGAGAAACAGACACAAAAAGGTAACTCCAGCCAGTAGGTCGGTCGGGGGTGCAGTTTTGTACTGTGGAGGGGCCTCCGTCCCTGGCAGGGAAACTGGGAGAACCCGCTGAGTTAAATCCCACATGGAGTGTTAGCAGGTCTGGGTGAAACGGCTCTGCAAGGACAAACTGGGTGCAGGGTATGAGCACCTATGAGCCTTGCCTCTGTGTTTCTGTTAATGGAGGTCAGCCCTCAATTTTGTTCAAACAAACAGGGAACGGGCCTCAGAGAAGCTCAGGACCAGGGCCCAGTTTGAGAGGATTTGGCTCAATTATAGCACCAGCAGTGAGATCACAAGATCGACTGATTGATTCGTGGTTCTCGATGGGAAAATGTTCCCTTCTCTACCCTTATGTATAATGCAGGCACCTCTGTGTTTCACACCCACAGGGAAGAGGAGCAATTTCATCCTGATGAGAACTGCTGGAGGGAACACTGGGTGCCGATGGCCATCCGCCCCACTGTGCGCCCTCCCTCTAGACGCAGCTCATTTGCTGGTATTCGCAGACCCTGCTCCTGACCTGATGAGTGCTCTACGCCATCCGGTGAAATCACACTCAGGTGAAGTCGCTGAGACTGGGGAGCTGAAGAGGCAATCACGTTTCTCACATATGCATATATTTTAACAACCCAAGAAACCTGGGAGTGAATCACCAGCGTTCTCTGAGATTTCTGTTGTCCGATGAGGGTGGCAGCAGGGGACCCACATTCTGTCCTCAGAAATGTTACCCTGTCAGAATCCCATCAATTACAGAGCTTCCAAAGTGCCTTCTGCAGAGATGGCTGTTAGGTCATTTGCTGATGGAGATGTCACAGGCCTGGAAGGGAGCCTGTGTCAGAGTGGGAGGGGCTTCGAAGAGGAAAGGTGCTTGAGGACAGAAAGACCTCTTTGCCTTGTGAGGCGCTAATTCTAATTATCTATCTACCTACTTATCTATCTATCTCTTTAAAATAGCTTGAAATTCACCTACAACCTCATAACTTTGGTACAAGTGGAAGTTAAGAGAAAGGTAGCCTTCAGATGTGACTGGAGAGAGAAAAACCCATATTTGCACCCCTCAGCTCACCGGAGCCGGCCACAGTGGGGTTTCCTAGTTCTAAACAACGTGGAACCTCAAAATGAGAGGCTCTGAAGTGAAGTTCACGTTCGTTGCTACTGTACTACTGTACTTTTCTTCCCCGTCGGTTTGGTTAATTTTGGGGACCTTTAGTGGCCACAGCTGACTTAAAATCAAGGCGCGATAATCCAGCTAGCAATTCAAGTAACCTCAAATATTGGGTCCGCTACGCCAGGCCCAGTGTCCCTGTAACATGGATGATGTATGGTCTGACCTCCAGACGAGAAAGAACGTCAGGGGAGAGGCAGTGAACGTTGCTGGGCAGCCGCCATGTGCTCACTCCACTTCCTCTCCCCTCCCGCTGAAACAGTGTGCGCGCAGCTCGGTCAGTTTTCATGAACAGAACGTGTGGGACCAACACCCAGGCCGAAACACAGGGTGTTCCCAGCGTTCATTCGCCTCCACGGGCTTCCTCCCAGTTACGACGCCCATGCCCAAGGGTACCACTGTCCTCCTTCTAAGAGAGTAGACTCATGTGTCTAATTCTGCCCATGAGTGGATTCATACCACACGTTCCCTTGTAAGTGGCTTCATTCTGTGTTGTTCCTGAAATTCATCCCATTGTTATCTGTGGTTTTTATTCTACTTATGCTTCCAGGTGGAGTCTCCCTGTCTGTTTTACTGATGGAGGAATTGAGCCTGGAAAACTTCACGTAACTTGCCAGGGCCGCATCGCTGGTCAGTGGCCGAGTCACAGTTCAGACCCAGATCCCATCTCCACACTGCACCAGACAGCGCTCCTCCTCAGTCCCGGGCCCGCCGCCGTAAACCTGAATACTGTTACTGCCTCAGCCGTGATCTGGAGATGGGATCTGCTTCAAGAGTGCAGGAACAGTGTCTTCCTGCTTTAGATGAGGCTCGTTGCTAAGGGTAAGGTTTTTGTGGACAACTGAGTGTCAGTATCTCCTGAGACAAGGTGTATACATTGTAGCCATCAGCCCAGCAGCAGGCGTCAGCCTAGGGAGTTAACGGTCCAGTCCTTTTAAATAGAGAGGTAATCGTTTATTACCTCTTACAGAAACAGGTCTCAGGGTGGCCTGTCTCTGTGGCCTGGAGGAGTGGCCAGGAGGGAAGGGGAGGCCGAGGGTTAGGGCATCCGTGTCTGATGAGGAAGCACTGGAATGCAAAGTGTAAAAAAGCACACATGGATGTAGATTCTAATACTAAAGAACTTTTCTATTTTCCTAATCACTTTGTCTTAAAGCCTTTGAAAACTGGGTCACTACCTGAACACTTCATCAAGAGGGATTCAATAACACCAGGAATGATTTTCAAACACCTTTCACATGTATTTAATGACACTGTAATACGTTTAGCATTCTCCTTGCTCTAATGCAGAAGGCCCCTGGCCGGCACTCTGGTGGTGCCTCAGTCCCCCCATCGTACCCGCTGACTCTGGAACCTGCAAAGGGGTGACAATCTCCAAGTACACTTTGTTCCATATACTCTGTGACTATTTTTTTTTCAATTCCAGGTCTTTCAGGGACATTCACTGGACAAACACAGGAACACTCTGGGGAGACTAGATGCAAGGCTCCCAGGGGGCAGAGGTTGCCTCTCACCGTCAGAAGTCATGTTCTCGTGGCCTCACCCGCGGGAGGGATGACCTCATCCTCCCCCACATGGGCTGGGGCGACAGAGAACTGGACCAGGCTTTGCCCGGAGGCACAGATGTGAGAATGCATCTCACAATAAAAAAAAGAAAACTGAAGGGTGAAAAAGGAAGTCATTTATGAGGAGAGAGGGAATTCTGATAAAAAAAAAATATACCAGTGTACAGACAGCCTTAAGAATTTCTGACGACAATGGTGCAGAAGTGTTATACATTCTAAATTCCACGAGATATTCAGCACTTCGTGTCAAAGAGGTTTGCTGTGAGGAATCCTGCCCAGCTGCAGGCTGATGTACGTGCTGCACACACGCATGTGTGGGTGGATGGGGCGAAGCTTGTGACAGCCAGTAGTTAGGTATATTCAATGGGTTTTTGACCTATGATGGGTTTATTGGCGGGGTAACACCATAAGTTGAGGGGCATCTGCACACATGAGCACGGACAATGTTAGAGAAAAACGGAAGTCCTCCAGAGCAATGAAATCCCACATTCATCTCAGAATTCCCAGGGCCAGTGCGGCCTGGCTTGGCACACTGTGCCCGACTGGGGCCCCACACCTGCATGCAGACGGGGCCTCGGTGGGACCTGTGCAGTGAGGGCAGTGTTCTGCCTGTCCCACTGGCCGGCCGGCCTGCCCTTGTGCTGGACTCCACTCTGGGGACCCTCAGGCCTCTAAGAGTTCCCTAGGTCTGAATGGCTACCTGCTGTGGTCTCTGGACTCCCCAGGCCCTGGCAGCTCTGACCCTCCAGGCTTCCTCTCTTGCGGGGAGGAGGCTGCCCCTGTGATGCTAAGGTGCGGCCGGGGTTGGGGAGGACAGGAGGCAGGGGCTTCCAGTGGCCTCCTCAGAGCCTGGATACAAGTCCCACTGCCAACTTCCTCTTGCTTTTTGATCTTGTGGTTGTCTTTGAGTAAGTTTTACATACACTTTTTCTATTTACAGATTAGGGTAGTGGGTAAGAGAGTGTTTAGACTATAAGAAATTGAGCTCAAAAAGATAAAATATTGCCTCCCCTGGGGACACGTCAGGCTCTGGCCCTGTGCCTGCCACCTGCTGTGGCTTTCGTCTCAAAGAGGGGCTGCACGGATTCTCCCCTTCCTGGCTTTGGCGGTCGTGGCCCCAGGAGCACAGTTCCCAACACACATTGACGAACTCACACTGAAGGTGGGAGTCAGAGTCAGCCCTTCAGTGGCTCACAGGCAAGAGGTCAGCAATGCCAGGCAGGTCTGGAGATTCTAGGATCTGGACAGCTGCCCAATTTGCTGCTGCGGTCCGCACACTTCAGAGCACATAATAATGGAGAACTTGTTAACAACACAGAGTTCTAGGTCCCACTGCTAGAGATTCTTGTGCATGAAGTGGTGCCTGGAGCCCAGGAAGCTGCATCTAATGGGCGCCCAGGCAACTCGGCTGCAGACGAGGCGTGGCCTCACTGAGAGATGCCGTTGAAAAGAGCTAGACTCTCCCGCAGACATTGCCTCCCGGCTCCACCAAGCCCTCAGATGAGTCCGTCTCCTCCCCCGGCACCAGGCTCCTCACCACAGCACCGAGGGGCCGAACTAGACATAGGTACCTCTGCACAGGGCAGTGAGATCCTGTGACTGTTTCTGCTAGGTTCTGGGAAGACAGCAGGGTCGGCTGACTGGAGACGGGACCCTGCCTCCTCTCTGGCCCGAGGCCTGGGGGGCTGCCCTGGAGCATCCTGCCTCCCGTCAGCCAGCCTGGCTGTGACTTCTGGTAACTGGGCAGTGACTGTGGTTCCTGGGCACCACCCTTGAACTTAATAGGTCTAATTCAGTGCCCCTCCTCCCAACATGTTAATTTTTAATAAAGTTTTAAGTCTGAGATAGTTTTAGGTTTATAGAAAAATTACAAAGGTAACAGACAATTCAATTTCCCTAATAAGATTAACATCTTACATTACACGGTATACCCGTCTGCTAAGAAACCACTTACAGAGATGAGTATGTTACTAGCAACAAAAGTCCAGGCTTCACTGGGATTTCACCAGTTTTTCCCAATTCCCGTTTTCTGTTCCAGGACCCAACAGGACAGTTCATTGTCATGTCTCCTCAGTCCCGGATGGTCTGTGGCAGTTCTTCAGTCCTTCCTGGGTCCCATGACCCTGAGAATCTGGGGGAGTCCCGGTTGGGGAGCCTGGAGGTGGTCCCTCGTTTGGTTTGTCTGGTCAGCGTCTCATTAGTCTGTGGCTGTGGGTTTGGGGGAAGAAGACCACGGAGGGGAAGAAGCCCTTCCCAGCACCTCGTGTCGGGGGTCGCACTGTCAACGGGACGCATCACGGGTGACGCAGACGCAACCGTGAGCACTCGCTTGAGGTTTCTCCAATTTTAAAATGGGTTTGGTGAGTTTGAGGGAACAGAGCGTTGACCACGAGAGTTCCGGGATGTGTGGGAAGAGCGAGGTGTGGGCACCTCCAGCAGGTGGTCACTTCCCCTGTTTGGGGACCAGAAGGATAAGGTGGGGTTGCCCCGCCTTCGGGTCCCTGAATCCAGGTGTGACACATGAGT
The DNA here is from genome assembly GCA_004024845.1 of Tonatia bakeri. Lineage (NCBI taxonomy): Eukaryota > Metazoa > Chordata > Mammalia > Chiroptera > Phyllostomidae > Tonatia > Tonatia bakeri. Next base: position 88,227 of record PVIA01006110.1, on the reverse strand, counting down.
TGTCTGAGAGGGTTTCCCGCTTGGCATGGAGCTCAGGCCACTGTATTTTTAATGAGCTCCCAGGTGCCTGTGACCTACACTAGCTTTGGGAACCACCGAGCTACAGGCAGCTCAGTTTTTTCCTTCAGCGGGAAAGATCCACCCTGGGGTTCATGTCAGTACTGCCACTTGCCAGCAGGTGGAACCAGAGGCCTGGAACACAGAACTTGCTGGAGAAAACTGGGACAAGTTCCAGCCAACAAAGCATTCTGCACCGTAAGCACAATTAGGGTTATTTTGAAACAGACGGGCTCCACAGAAGCTGCTGCGCCGAATGTCACGGAGCTGCTCATTGTCTAGACGCTCCCAAACCCAGGCGTCACTTGCCAGCATGGAGCAGTGTCTACGTCACAGCAGATCTCCCGCACGCTGAGGAGACTGACAGGCAGCAGGACCGGGGGAGGTGGGGGCGCGGGTATGGACGTGGGTGCAGGTGTTCTAGCCAGTTCTGAACTCAGAGCCTGTGCTCGCCGCTGCGCATGTGGCCTCGCACAGCTGAGTGCTCTCACTGGAATGATGGGTGTCTCTCCGAATCAGGACAGAGACAGATACATCCGTGCTAATGAGAGAGCCAGTCTTGGAGGCAGTAAGGCTAAACATGATTTACTTTAAACCTAAGCAGAGCGGCTCTGTTTGCTGGTTCACATTTTCACCCAGAGCCCCCCTGACACTTGCCCCCTCTCGAACCAGCACAGCAGGAGTTCGGGAGGAGGAGGCGAGGCAGAGAAGGGCCCCACACCCCCCGCGGTGATCGTCTGGGCCATGCCCGAATCAGCGGTTCCAGGTACAGGACCCAGACTTGCAGACTGAGTGTTCTGTGAGTCCTGGAAATCCGGGGGCCTCCAGCACCAGTGGGTCCTCCCTGGGGAGCATTTATGATTCCTCAGCCTGTGACCCCAGATACGTCCCTGCTGCTGTCCTGGTCAGCCTGGGCTCAGAGAGGTCACGGCGGTGTCTGTAGAGCCAGCAGCTTGGTCACTGGCCGTCTGGCGCCCCGCAGCTGTGCCCACCCCCGGCGATGAGGGACACGTGCATGAGCTTCCTGGTGGATGAGGTCCTGCCTGGGACACGGCTCCCTCCCCCGGGGGCAGCACGCCGCCCGCACAGCCCAGCCTCTCTCCTGCAATCCTGCATTGTGCCCAGGCTCTAGAATCCCGTGTTCTGACGGGAGCGCAGAGAAGCACTGTCGACATCTCGACCTGTTTCATTTTTTCTCACTCCCTTCACTTGAGTCTCAGATCAGAGCCGAACGCCCAGGTCTTTGAACAAAGGCCCAAGCTAATGTTTTCATTACTGTTGAATCCATAGGCCCTTTGAAATTAGCCCACATTCCCCTGAGGAATCTCAGCCTTCTGAAAACACCCTTGAACATATGGGCACGAAAAAATCAAACAAAAAACAAGTAAACATCATCCCAGAATATCAAGAAATAAGGAAAAGGAGAGTCAATAGGAGAACTTTGGAAAGGCGCAAAGGGAACTTAGGTTGGAAAGTTCTGATTAAAGTGACCACTCGGGGGTCAGGTCCAGGTCACACTGGACAGCTGTAGCAGGTGACCGCATGTCAGGGGAAAGGAGGCTATGGGGCTTGGGGCAGGCAGCCGTTGGGACGATGGGACGGCTGACCCCCAGGCTTGGTGGGTGGGCTGCCCAGCAGCAGCAATATGGTGAGCCATGCATGTGGCAGGTCCCACAGCACCCAACGCTTCCTGCACGGTCCCACAAAACCACAGCACTCGGGACCACCAACATGGCCCCCTGATCCAGGGCAGCAATCCCCACACCTTCCTGGGGGTCTCGGGAGAGGCAGATTCCAGGGTCTAATGGGCAGCTCCCAGGTCAGCACCCATGGCAGTGCCCTTGTCACAGGCTCATTCAGCGAGTCTGGAGCTGCCAGCCCCCTTCCGGAAATCTGGGTCAGAGGACTGCAGTCACACATCCCAGGGTTCAGTTTGCCCTTGACCATCGCTGGCACCAGCGTGCCGTTTGGTTTTGTACACGTCAGTCTTTGTCCTGAGCCAGAGACCTGGAGTTTCCCAGGTCATGCTGTGAGGCTCCACTCTGATGACATGGGTCCCAACAGTAAGATGCCAGAGCAGCCCAGCTCTCCTGAGGAACAGAGCGAATCTGGTCACAGCAGAGCCCTGGAGGCTCTCCTAGTCAGAGCATCAGCGCAGAGGAAACTGGCCCAGAGTCACTCAGTCCTGGGGACCACGGGGTTCACCTCCGGATCCCGGGGGCCTGGTGTGTGGGGGGTGTATCACAAGTGTCTGGGGGATAAACAAAGGACCAGCCCACATGCCAGAGAGTGGACAGGAGGACCAGGCCAAGACAGCAGGCTAGCGGGCAGTGAGAAGTGTATAAATGGTGGCAGGCAGGGAGTTTCAAGGTGCAGGCATCCCAGGAGGCTTCTGTCCTTGGCTGCTAACTGGCTCCGAAATCCTGAGAGACAGATGCTGAGAGGAGGCACAGAGTTGTATTTGTTTCCTTTCTGAAAAGCACAGAGTTTGCCTGGGCCCTGGGGTTCCGGACACGTCAGAGATCTCTCAGCAGCTAGAAATAGGCCGAGGCAGGAGAGGTACTGCGCACATCTAAGCTGAGTGCTATCTTAAAGATTTAAAAAATTCAAATTATTCCTACTTTTCAAGTGCATAGCCTGATGAGAACATAACCACGTGTTGGGGACAGTGCTATCAGCACGAAACTGCAGAAACAATCCTTGACCCAGGAAACTGCCCCTGAGACTCTCAGGGGCCAAGGAGAACATCGTGGCTCAAAGCTCTTTCTCAAAAGCCCCCAGCTGCTGCGCGTCCTTCACCTGCAGGCAGAAGGAGAGGAAGACAAATGGCTCTGGGAAAGGCCTGCAGGAAGGAGGGTGCCTCGCAGCCAGTTTCAAAGGTGCCCAAGGTGGCGGGGATGGGCTTTGGGCATCGTAGGGACTGTCTGCCCAACCCCAAGATAAGAAAATAGAGCAACTCGGGGTCCGTGGCCAGATGTGTGCTTGGTGGGTTCAACACGAAGGCAGGAGAGGGAGGAGGCGCAAATACGTAAAAGACAATGACATCGTTGTCAAAAGGACACGGCCATGAATTGGAATGGTTTTGGAAACTGGGGTGGGCCCCTGCACAAGGCCTGGGTCCCTGGGAAGGTGAGCGAGACACAGCCTCCGTCCTTGCAGAGTGGATAAGCTCTGTGAGATAAGGGCCCTGAGAGGCAGCCTGGAGAGAAAACAAAGAAGCAGGAACCTTGGTCTTTGCCCCAGGACCTGAGAAGTTCTTGCTGCTGGTCAGAGTTAGCGTGCGGGTGGCTGTGAACTCCTGAGATGGGATAAAGTACCCTAGAAATATGATGGTCATTCTTAAACACATTTCTGTATTTGAACCTAACCCTGGGTCTAATTCCCACTTACGGTGTATTCTTTTGGGTCTGACTGACTCACCCCACCCACACCAAGCTCTGATCTTGTGCTCCATTACAGAGACAGACAGACAGAGTGGGGGGGCGGGTGTGCATGTGTGTGGGCATGCATGCGTGTGTTAACTTACACACACATCTCCCATACACAAGTCCTCCCAGCCTCAGGAGACCTGGGGGCTTTCTCAAGACTGTTTTCACCCCCTTGAAACAGCACCTGCCTCTAAGGGGCTCAAACTGACCCAGAATTGCTCAGAATGGCCCATGCTATGGACAGACATTCAAAACACCAAAAACGACTTAACTCTTACATGTCTGTTAATCATTTCTAGTAAAATAACAATTGTTTTATGAACGGGAAGGGAGACCTCAGACCTAAACGTCTGGACTTTAAATTCCACGTTAGGAATCTGGAATCAGGCCGACCTTGGATAACTGATGGTTTAGATAAGGGGGGAGGGACAGGTTGTTTTCTGAGCCTCTTTGGAAAAACCAAAGTGTGGGCTGCAGCTAGATTAAAAGCTGGTAGTGAACGGCCTAGCTGTAGTTTTAAGAAGGAAGCTCTAAGGAGTCGACTGGGCCTGGACAGGAGATCGGCGTGAGGAGCATCCGGTCCAGCATGAACACCGTGGGTTTTCGGAGCAGGAAGGGGGTGCTTGGGATGGGGCCCTGGTCTGCTCATCTTGGAGAAGTGGGTGGTTTCCCTGCTCTGCACAACAACGAGGGGCAGAGCCAGAATCTGGGTCTCTCAGTGGTCTGTTCACATCACCCGGCTTCCTCGTTTTCTCTTCCAGCCATTTCCCCCATGCATCATCCATGCCTCCCTTTTCAAACTTGGCGTGGGCATCGGTGCTGCCCAGAAGGGCCCTTCTGCTGCCTGGCTGTGGTGGGGAACAGGTTCTTGAGCCAGACAGATCCGAGTGTGTGTGCTGGATCCGCCCCCTTTTTCCCGTGCCCTTGGATGAGCTGCGCACTTTCCCCACTGACCCTCAACCTCCTTATCTGTGTGAGGCAGAAACCCACGTCAGAGATGTGCTCTGAAATCCATGAATTCAAGGGTGTCAGCACCTGGCGCAGAGCAGTCAAGGGCAGGTGGCACCTGTTATACTAATAACCCCCTATTCCAGGCTGCCCCATCCTGGGAAAGTCCCCCCCCCCCCCGCACCATACATCCAGTTCATCACACACACGTGCCCAGATGACCCCAGAGTCATCCTAGACACCTTCCCGTTCCTCACCTGCCCCTTTCAACCCATCACCAAGTTCTGTCTTTCTAACCTGAACGCGCTCATAACACCTCCACTCCCCACCACTCGCCTGTCACCAGCTGGCTTGTGCCTGTCCCCGGAGCCCAGACTGGTGTCTGAGCCCCCAGACGACCTCCCGCGTTCCCTCGGGTCTTCCCACCAGCCGTTCTTCACACAGAGGTGGGAGAGCTCTTCAAAAACACACATCTCCCAATCAACTTTATCCTCTGCCTAACACCCTCCGAGGGTTTCCTTTTCTTTAAGAATGAAGGTCAAAATTCATACCCTGCCCAGTAAGCCTGCCCTCCCTCAATTCCAGCTCACCAGCTATCCCCCCCACCTTGCAGCTCTCGGCTCCAACACCATGTCCTCGGGCACGACACTGCACCCCCTTTGCTGGAGGCCCTCATAAGATCACACACCCCCATTTTCCAGAGCACGTGACACCGCAGTTACTGACGATGCACAGCTCTGATTATTGCAGTAACGTGCACCCTTTGTTCAGTGGTGAGAGCCACAGGGGTAAGAACAGTGAGGGCTTGTGTCCACATTCTGCCCCCAGGACGAATAAATGAATGAATGGGTATGTGGGTGGGAAGGAGGGAGAAAGGGAGCGATGGCCAAACAGAGGTGCAAGGAAGGTGTGTGACTTCCTGAGGTCTCAGCCAGCAAATACTATGGTCTAGAGACCCGGGGGCTGGATCAAAGCCCAGGGCTCTTCACATTACTTTGAAAACTAGCACCCACGCCCTCTATGCCTTTGCCACCCAACCTTTCTTCACTTTCACAGCTGGCTCAGCAAAAATGTAAATAAATACATAATAAATAAAAATAAGTAAGTAAGTAAATAAATAAATAAATGTTTTGTTTTGTTTTGAATGGGAGGCTGAGAGGGTGTGGAAGGGGTCATAACTGGTGTGTAAAGAAGAAATTCCAAGTTGATACAGTGGATATTTTGAGTTAAAGGAAATATGACCATGAAAAGGCACAAAATCTGTTGCCATTTAGACTCAGTACAACAGCATTCCCAGAACGGTGTCTACAGATCTGAAGATAGTCGATGAAGGGAAACTGACCTGGCGAAAGGCCTAGGCCTGGTTTCGGACAATTCTCTCGGAAAAACGAAGCAGGCAGCAGAAGTCCCACGAGGCCCCTCTACCAACGTGACCGGCCTGAATGAAACACACTTCTGTGAGTCATTGGAGCTTTAAATACTACAGAAAGAAAGAATTTATAAAACATGCCCCAACAGCCTCTCTTTGATGTGGTGAACCCTTTGCAAACCACATTGTTCGAATTGAAGCTGGAATGCAAACCTCCGTGTTTACAATGCTGCTCTCGGAGGAATGCGATATGAAAGGACAACTGCTACATTTCAAAGACCAGACTTACAACCTCCGAACAATAGGGCATTCCCAGTGCGAATTTACGAGCTGTTAAACCTCAAAGGGTTTCTTTAATTAGCAGTGAAGGCCCCTGAAGTATTCGCGGCCTGATGTGGGGGCCGCTGTCGATGTGATTTGGGGTGTGCCGCTTTTGCCAGAACTTCTCCTCACTTCTCCTGACCTCCGACGATGGCTATTGCGTTGCCCTCGGCGCAGCGTTTGATCCCGCTAATTATGCTGCGGGGCCCGGACGGCAGGGCACGGTTTACCGTTGCTCCTGGGGCGTGCTACAAATTATACATAATGCATCGTACTGTAATTGCTGCACTGTGAACTTGGCTCATCTTCCCAACAGAAAATACCGCCATCCAAGTCGCTCTATTATTTAAAAAAAAAAACACGAGGGATTCTTTCAGATTATAAACATCTGAAGACATAACATTCTCATGAATTCCAGCCGGCTATTTTGGACACACGGGGGGAGGGTGGTGAGGGGCAGACAAGGCTGAGAGGCCAAGCAAATATATTTCACATTAATGTTTACAGAGAAAAAGCGGAGGCAGAATGCAAAACAGACGGAGGGGGAGCAAGCCCAAGTGCAGACAAAAGTTGGAACTGGGAAACCAGAGACGTTCGGTGGCTGGCAGAGCCGAGGGCCCTTCCCTCGCTGGGCCTCCGGGGCCTCACTTAGCAAACAAAAGCTCAGCAACATATGAGCACATGGGTCCCTTCTCCAGGAAGGCAGGAGCTGTGGCAAGTTTTCCACGTCGGACTTGTCAGACCAGTGGGTGTTCGCACAGCTCTGGCCCCCTGGGTCCTGCACCAGACATGAGGCCCCCTGCCATCACCCTGATGGTGTGGGCCCTCTTAAAAAAGAGGGCACTGCTTTCAAGGGCCAGGGCCGAGTGAACAAGCCCACAGGCTTTACGTAGGCGGTACCTCCGAATGTAAAACAAACCACAAGAACGGCACGGGCACCGCCTGTTGTGCCTGCCGGGTTCAGAAGTCATGCTTCTCCCCCGGCCCCATAATGACACAGATCCTGATGTGTGCATTCACGCTGGTCTCCCTCCGATTCCGCTCGGGGAAATGGGTATCCTGGAGGGGTGGAAGGTGGGTGCAGCCCTCAACCTAACCGAGCATGTTCTGCAGCAGGGCGAGGCAGCCAGTCTCCCACTACACAGCAAGGGTCAGAGAAAGAAGGGAGGAGGGAGGGCCACGGCGGGCCAGGGCAGGTGTGTGGGAAAGGCTGAAGCATCTTGTGATTCACCAGGGATGGTTACTAACTGGGGACACCACCCCCTGGATGCTGCTGCATGTCAACACAGCTGAAGGGGCACCCTGCTTTGGACTTGGGAAGTCAGTGGGTGGGGGCCGGGAGAGGAGCAGTGTTAGTATCTCCAGGATCCTGGATGAGCGGCTGATGCAGACAGATGACCAGGTCATGATGCGCAGTAGGTCTGCACCAGGCTGCCCTGCAGGCTCCGCCTGGATGCGCTGCTTGAGCCCCACAAGAGCGGCTTGTGCTGCCCACCTTCACTGCGTCGGGGGGCTAGACACTTGGGGGGCTTCATCCTGCTGCAACCCTCACTGCATTTGGTCGCCGAAGGAAAGCACAGGTACCAGTGACCAGGGGGCTGACTGTTTTAAACAAGGACCACCTCGCAGCCTCTCTATGCTCAGTGCAGATGCGCGACGTAACCACTGGCCCTGGTTTCCACAAACACCACCGGAACTTTGAGTGAGCCCATAATAAGGCAATGCCCAGTAGCTCGTGAGGAGGTGACCACTGAACATTCTAAGCTCACAGGTGGTCAAGGGTTTCTCCTTGGCGCAAGACTGTGTGCCTGCCTGTGTCCTCCTGCCTTGCACGTCACCCTGACCATGCCTTCGCTTCCAAGCAGACTTCCCGCCCCCACCAGACTGCCCCCTTCATCAAGACAGCGAATGTAGTTTTCTGTGATCTGGGTAGCATGGCCTTGGCTCCCGAGTGACCCCGGTGGGAAATGAGAGAGGGTCGGGGAAATCGGGGGGAGGTGGCTCGACCATCCCGAGGACAGCAAGCAAGTTGTCCTTGAGTGAGGGCCTCAGGGGCCTCGACTCCACAGTCCTTCACTCGGCTCTGTCAAACAGGGTTTCTCCTTTCTCTCTTTCAGCATGCTGGCCCCACACTAAACCTTGGGAGACCCCACAGAAGTTCAGAGCTGAAAAACTGTATGTTAGAAATGGAATTGCTGATGAAAGGGAACGAGTAGCTCATGGCCTTAAACACAATTTCCTGGCCCCCAGGACACCCGATTCCCCTCATGCCCTCGACGGAGACCTTGCAGTGAGTTGGAGAAACTGGCCCATCAGTGGCCATCGGAGCAGAGGCTCTGGCCTTGTCTGCGCCGTGGGACACAGCCGGGAAGAGATGCACGGCTTGAGGAGGGAGCAGCGGGACACCCAGGGTGCCCGAGCCACAGAGGCTAGGCACATTACAGCAATGCTGTCCAGTCACACGACCATGCCCTCAGCTCCAGGGGCTCATCGCCTCTTGTGCTGTGGGCAGGGATCGGGCCGGCACCCACCCTGCCCTGGGCGGTGTCACCAGACACTGAAGAGTATCCTGTTGCCCAAAAGTCCCAACGCAAGCCACCTCCAGGGGAAAACTCCCACTTAGTTCCCAGCCAACTGGAGACATCAGATGGCCTCTTTGGCGCATCTTCACACTCTGAACAAGAGACCCAAGAGAACTGACCATCTGGATACTCAGGACTCGAACAGCCAACACACCCCCCTGCAGGGTCCAGTCCTCACGCAGGCTACCTAGAGCACTGAGGTCACCAGTGGCAGGGTCCTCCAAGTCAAAGGTCAAGTCTAGTCAGACTTGGTAAAAAGCACGTATGTCCTCAAATTGTAGTTCTGTTGAGTGACGGTGTGCTTGGTGTGACAATCTGTGGCTAACTGGGGGACTCATCTTCCTCCTCCTGCTAATCACAGCTGACACGTCACAGCGGGCTTGCGTGGTGTCGGTGCGGAGTTGAGCATGGCTGGGCTCTGCCTAACACACTTCCCGAGCAAAAGCGAGTCTGCCTCACTGGTCACAGCCCGGGGCAGAGCACATCGATTTTCCACAGGGTTGCCGCTCCAGCCTCTCCTTGGTTTTGGTTTACAGCTTGTAATTTCTCATTGCCCCAACTGTTGAGACTGTTATGTCTTTAATTTTTATCAACTTGCTCTCTCTCCTTAATTAAGACAACCACTATTAATCGAAAACACTTATTGTGTGTCAGGCCACACTGAGGGGATATAAGGACAAGTAAGGCATAGTTTCTTCTCTTGAAAAGCCTATTTAAGCCCAAGGTGAGTATAAACACACGGTTTAAATGAGTGCGTATAGTCACGCCCATACGCAATACGACTAGTGTTAAATGCATATAGCATTCCTAAAGCTAGCCAGGCCTCAGGGATTACCCAGACACGGCTCGTCTTACAGTTGCTGAAACAGAGTTCAGGCGAGTTAACGGATTTGCCCACAGTCCCTGGGCCAGGAACCTACCTCTCCTCACTCTTACCTACTGCGGTGACCTGCCTACGACACAGCATGTGGTACAGTGCGTGTGTTCCGACAAGGTTTCAAGCAAAAGGGGTCACCCCAATGGCCCAGCCAGCCACGAGGCACTGTCAGCCTTGCATCCAAGCAGCACAAGACTCGACTCTGTTAGAGCAGTGGCTGTCCTTTAAAGTCAGGCCACACATCTCCAAACGTGTGCTGGGAGGCAGTCAACCTTCCAGCCGAGACTTCCGTGTTCCCAACAGACTCTTCTTCCCACCTGGTTCAAGAGTGAGCAAATGGCCCAGCTAATTTCAAACGAAATTTCAGACCTGTCTTTGGTGGCAAATTATGCTCCGAACATCGAGTGTTTGGCGTCGAAGGGTCAGAGTCCCAGTATTTACCTAGACTGTTAGACCCAGGGCTGCGTGACAGAATCCCAGATGAGAAATGCGCTGGCCGTCCGTGGAGGCCTGGGGAACCGGGTGTGCACTGCAGAGTGAGGCCAGGCTGGGGGAGTCCGGGCCTCCTGCCCCGAGCCCCTGGGTCTGTCCTCGGAGAGGCAGCCATGCCACCTCCCTCGGTCTCTGAGAGCAGAAGGGGGCACTCGGAGCGGGCAGCTAGGGGGATAAACGGTCAGGCTCACGATGTTAGCGTGGAACACTCCTATTTTTCGGCCTTGGGGTTGTTCTAAGGCTCACAGACTGCTGCGAGGGACAGCGAAGCCACTGCAGCTTTGTCAGCGAGAGAAGAAGGTCAAGGCCCCTGTCATTTGGTTGTCACTCCTTAAAACGAGAGTAGCAGGGATAAGAAGAGACCTGGCATTTCCAAGGACAACCATCTCTAGAACTTTCAGACTGGGTTCCTTTTGGTCTAGTTCACCTTCTCCAAAAGGAAAACCACCCAGATGCACAGTATCAGAAAAGTTCTTGCTGACAGGGGTGGGCAGAGGAGGAGAGTGGATATGAGAGATTACATCGAGGAACTGTTTTCCGAAGCACTCCTAAGGAAACGGAGCTTCACTCTAAAGAAATGCCAGTCGTCGAGTGGGGATAGTTTGAAGTAAATGGCAAAGTGTGTGGAAGCAGAGTGGCAAAGGGGACAAAAATACCAGCTTCCCAGCTTCTTCAGACAATGCAGGAGAATTGGTGATACACAATGCAGGTGCTCCCCTTCCTGGGCGCCAGCATCTCCAGGGCAAGAAGACATCTCACGATCTCCTTGAGTAATTACGTCCTTAAATTGATGTCAGGCACATCTTAGTCTTTTGCTGGGAAGAATAAACTTTGGAATTCCTGTCGTGAATTTAATGGTCTAGATGGGTTTAGTGAAAGATCATTTAAGGAATGTACACACACATACCAGGGATGACATATGTTTAGATGTGGGGTGGGGCTTCCAAAGTAGAAGCCCGCACGGTCCTGAAATGTCCCCAGGGGATGGACAGGACATCCCTGCTGTCATGGAGTTGACAGCCCACCGGAGACAGAGGGATAATGCCAATAGCCACAACTGCCTGAAAGAACTGGAAAAGTAACCCCCCATGAAAACGCAGCCGACCAAAACCGAGAAACCATAATCGTGAGGATGGTATTGAGGACCTTGTTTTTAAAAAAGGGTGAGGGAAAGTATTTCCTAAGCTCAAGATGAGAAGTAAAAAGTGTTAACTCCTTAAACCTTCGTTCCTCCAGGTGGGACATGCCTCTCCTTGTGTGTGACGCTGCACCTGCTGCCGAAGCAGGACCGGCTCTCGGGACAGACCGACGTCAACCTGACCTGAAACACAGGGCTGCTCTGGCACCTTCTGCAGCTGCCAGATGTTCCCGCCGGCCAGACACACCCCCACCAGGGTGCTCTAGGCACAGGGGGAACGTGGTCCATATTATGAGACTCCAAAAAACAAAACCATTTTTCAGTTAGCTTCAGCCCCAAGCAGACAGCACGCATGTGCCCTAATTATGAGAAACTGTGGACCGCTCCTAAAATGAAAGTTTACTTCTCTCTTTTGTGGGCATTTTTATGAGACACTTTAATGCTCCCAGCCAGCAATGCCAGAAGGTAAACGGGGAAAGTGATGGTTTCGGTAAGGAAGGATCCCACGGCACAGTGTAGAAATATATCCTAGGAGGCGATTTGATTCTATTAATCCTCCTTTGTCTCTTTTTCCTATTCTTCTTCATGGGCAGCTTTCTGGGAAGCCTGGTGGCAGAGGGCTGGGGCAGGAGATGATCAGGGTGAAAGCAGCCCAGGACACATCATAAAGAATTGAAGAGGGAGAAGTTATAAACTTCTGCAAATAGAAACTGGCTGCTTCAGCTGTGTTAGACTCGACCTTCTTCTTGGCTTTAAGGTGTTGAACCTTACACCACAGACCACCTGCTGGTGGTTTCATGGTAGGGTGCCTGTTAAGGTGAGACAGTGTGTTTAATAAAACACGGTAACAAACCAAGAAACATTTAGCATTAGGAAGAATGAGCATCTCCTAAAAATACTTTACAGCTACTTGAAATGGGAAATCACATTCACAAAACAACATTCCGATGGCTTCAGCACAAGTGACTCGGGGACATACGAACTGAATTTCCTCCATAATGCGTGTGGCTTTAAAAGTCAGGGGGAAACTTGCTTGGCAAAATGAGCTTGGTTTGCAGAGCACAGCCTCCAAACCAAGAAGTTTGGAGAAGAAGTTCTATCAAAACTGCCCTCAGTGCAGCCTCCCTTTTCTGGTGCTTTCTTTGGAGGTTGAGTCAATTGGCTACAGAGGCTCTTACCTAAGACACTTGGAACAATTTTCCTGGAAATGGTTTAACGTTCCTTCCCTATTTAGGCAAAGTATTCAATAAGTTTGTCATAACCGACTCTTCCCTCACCCCCAATGCCACAGGCATCAAGAATAGAGGACAACTTCTGTAAAAAAGGTTGAGCGCCCCAGGCCTTCGGCTACCGCAATCTGTGACAATTGAATATAGCTGCCGCAGAAGGGGGCGTTTTCATTTCCTTTCAATCCATTTGGAACCAATTCTAAGAGAATACTAACAGTTTTTGCAACTTAAAGATGCAAATTTTAGACAAAGCCCCCAACAATCAGGCTCTGTTTTATCTACGCAGCTTTTTTTGTGTTTTTTTTTATCACACAAAACGCACACAGCATTTCTCTGTCTCGGGTCTCCTGCTTGCCCGCTGCGCCCCTGGAACGTCAGCTCATTTCAGTAGTCGGCTTCCCGCAGGCCCTGCCGGTGATGACGCTGCTCGCCAAGGAGAGCGTCTTCGGGTGCTCAGGGCGGGGCCGCGCCCCGAGAGTTGTGGATGTAGTGGGTCTGCGATGGGGTCTGGGAACTGGCTTTTCTGACAAGTGCCCAGATGGCGCTCGGAAGCTGATCTGGGAATCACACAGAGAACATGATGTAGAAGGTGGACCACCTCTTCGCGTGGTGCCCCCAAATCTCAGACAGTGAATTCCATGAATGCCATGTAACGAATGTTTTCTAGCAACATCCTAAATGTTCCCCAAGCACTTCCTGAAAATCTGTCTGTTTTCTCATGATCCAGTAACACACAGTGCCTGGCTCAGAGAAGGGCCTCTCAAGTATTTGCTGAGTGAACAGATATTTATATCAATTAGCCTGGATAGAACATCTAAAGTTAAAAACTGATCCCACCCACAACTTTCTGCATATGATGGCTTTTTGGCATTCATGATAATGCATTAGATCGCTACCATTCTGATCCACAATTTTACAACTCATTTTCAGAGAAGACATTATTGGGATAACTTTTTACTCTGTATCTTGATTAATTTTAATTGTTTTTTAAAAAATATTTTATTTGTTTATTTTTGGAGAGAGGGGAAGGGAGGGAGAAAGAGAAGGACAGAAATATCAATGTGTGGTTGCCTCTCACGCACCCCTGACTGGGGACCTGGCCTGCAACCCAGGCATGTGCCCTGACTGGGGAATCGAACTGGCGATGCTGTGCTTCACAGTCCAGTGTTCAACCCACTGAGCCATGCCAGCCAGGGCAATAAATTTTAATTCTTGATCAGCGATCGGTACGGCACACCTCCCCAGGGGGCATCAGGAAATGCGCCCATAGGTGTGCTTTTTAGCTGTCACAATGACAGCTGCCCTGCGTGTCTGGCTCTTAGAACTCTCCCTCATGTCCTCCTCCCCTCCAGTCTCAGGCGACAGTGGCTGAGGCTGCGGGACATGGAAAGATGTGGAAGAAGGTGAGACACATTTTGAGTTGGCGTCAGGGGGACTTGGTTACTGACGACATCCGGGAGGTAACACTGGATGAGGGACAAGTTGGGAGCGGGGGTGGAAACGCATCACAAATTCAGTTTGGCATGCTGCATCTGAGATGCCCCTGAGTAGCTTCATATATGATTTCAGAAACTCCAAGAGAGATCTGTGCTGCTGAAATACAACTAGTCACTACAGCCTGGGAAGTAGAAGGGAGGGCCTAGAATGGAGTCATTAGGAAAACCGCCATTGACAGGCACAGTGAGAGCCGTGAGCCTGCAGAGGAGACAGGGAAGAGTGGCAGCGGGAAGCCCAGGAGAGGAGCCTCAGTGGGGAAAGCGGGGAACACAGTGGGGTTTGAGGAGTGAAGTGTTAACTGTGCACAGGAATCTGGGGCAGGGGGGAGTGAGTCCGGGCCTCAGCAACCCGGGGGTGGCACACGAACCTGGCCAGAACCACTCCACTGGAGGACTGGGGGCAGCAACAGGACTGGAAAAGTGGAGAAGTGAAGGCAGAAAACAGTTCTTCGGAGAATGTAAACAGAAAGGAACAGGCAGCTGTGAGATCAGTCCCTCTCTTTTGGGACACTGGGGGACAGAGACTACAGTAGGCTTAAATGTAAGGCTGAAGACGCAAGGGAGAGAGGGATAATCCAGCCCCAAAGGTTTCTGTGAGACATCAGGGCAGGTGAAGGATCAGCTTTCGGGAAGAGGGCTTCTTGCCCAGCTGTCAGAAGGGACAAGTTTAGGAAGGGGGTGGACACAGGTAAGTTTAGTCTTCGAGATGGAAGGTTGAGGGCATCACCTGCAGGTAGATTCCCTTTTCCTGGGGAGTCGAGAACGAGGACGGGTGAAGTGTCGACATGCATTTATAAGGAGCTCAGCCTGCTCTGCCAGGTCATGACCTCCAATCAGGGTTGGCTGCCAGGTGCAGGGTCTGGGTAGCCTGGTGGCTGGGGTCACCCCCGTCTGAGGTTTTTCCAGGTGGGGTGACTGGGCAGGAAGGATGGGGAAGGCGCTTGGAAACAGTAATCAAAACAAAAGACTAGACATCTGAGCAGGGTGAGGAGAGAAGACAGAGGGAAGGAATTAAAGAGCTGAAAGAGGCACAAGGAGCACCTGCAGCTGAGCACCCCAAACTCTGTCACCTCGAAGTAGTCAAACCTTCAGTGTTAACTCCAGGGATGCTAACAGCCCGTGAATGCAGCATGGGAAGCAAAGGGGTTTTCGATGGGGCTACTCTGCTCCTGAATGCTGTTCTACTTTCTATCAAAGAGGACCTCTGTGCCATCGGAAGGGGAGAAGGGGTCCAGGCATACATTGTTTTATTGTGCTCTGCTGTACTGTGTTCCACAGGTGTGTTTTTTACAGGTCGAAGGAAGACCACCAAGGAAAAAGATCAGAACTGGCTTTATCGGGACACTCGCCTTACTGTGGTGGTCGAGGACCAAACCTGCAATATCTCTGCGGTCTGCCTGCTGTGCAATTCAAGAGCTGACCTCCCAAATCTGGGTTTTATACCACTAAATTACTTCTAAGTGATGTGCTTTACTGATCTGGCTGCAGCTGAAGTTGCATGTCTTACACAAGAGTTTCACACGACTCTTTTTCTATCTAAAGTTACTCTCTAGTGCAGTGGTTCTCAGCCAGGGGTGAGTGTGTCCCCCAGGGAATAACTGACTGTCTGGAGATACCTGGCTGTCACCATTGCAGGCGGTGGGGTGGGGCAGTGCACTAACACCTGGTAGGTGGAGCCAGATGCCACTCAACATCCAGCAGTGCACAGGACAGCCCACCCCACCCCACCCCACCCCAACAGAGAATTACCCAGCTCAAAACGTTGCCCCCGAAAAAGCTGGTTGTTTATATCAGAGAGAAGAGGGCTCCACCTGGGATGAAAGTAACAAACAATCTTCACATTTTCTGTACCACAGACATAACCAAAAGTCTAAAGAAAACTCTCTCAGCTTTCAGGAAAGGGATGGAAATAAGTACAGAGAAGGGTGTAAGATTTAGACAGGTAGGAAAGCACCTGGACATGCCCTTGGCTTTTCCCCCCTCCCTCCCGCTCTCCCCGCCCGGCTTTCCCCGACCGCTCGTTTATTTCCCTCCACAAAGCTGCGATGTCTTCGCCAATTCCAGTACACTGGGAAATTAAGTTCCAGTGAGAAGACGATTTTGACAAAATTCCTTCATGGGACGCGAATGTGAAGATCTGAAGAATTTAGGGAGATGGCCCTTTGCTCACATACAGAAATGATGAAAGACGAGACGGCAATTACATTCTGAGCAGGGCAACATAATTAGCAAATTTATGAATGGGTCTTCTTTTCGCAGTTCCACTGTCAGGACTAATTACTTGTATTAATTAGAACTGTCAACACATGAATATGCTTGTTGATGCTGCTTCCTATGGTAAAATATGAGACTTGTAAATACCACGGCACTTGAAAAGATGCAGAGACTTCCATTTATTAGCAAGTCTAAGCGGTGGAGAAGCATTGACTGCACAGGGAACCTTGGGGACTGGCTGCAAATAGATTCCTGGTTAATGAATTTGCGATTTGTTCTTCCCTGGCTCAGGCATCAGTCTTGGTTCAGCCATCGGAAGAAGCATCCATTACATCGCGACTTTGGAGGGCCATACGGGGAGGAGAGAAGACTCCTGCAAGTTCCCGGAAAACTGCAGAGAGCAGCCAGGACGGTGAGCAGGGAAGAGTTCCTGTTCCTCCTTTGATTAGTCTGAGATCCATTACCAGTAAGTTTGAGAACTGCTTATGTGATGGGGGAACGACTTGGGGGGATTAAGAACCAGAGCTGGGACACCAGTTTTAACTCCATGTGACGTTAGGTAAGTGCACAAGTTATTGGGCCTCTCTGTGTCTTGGTTTCCCCATCTGAACACGGGAGAGCAAATAGGATAATAGCAATAGAACTTGTAAAGGGTTGTCGTGAGCCTTAAGTACATGAAAAGGGTGTAGCCCAGTGCCCCGCACAGGCGAGTACAGGATGTCACCGCTTTCCAATCACTGGCCTAGGACAGGGGCAGACACAGAACGCCGCAGCACTCCCAGAGCGAGATCACTGGAGTGGGGTGCAGAGCCATTAGGTGCACTGGAGTGAGACACACCTGGGTTCCTCCTGGACTCCGCCCCTCATTTACTTTCTCATAAGACCCAATCACACCCAGCTTCCCGGGTTCTTGTGAAAACTAAACTAACAAATGTAGGAAATGTACTTGCTGTGCCTGGGACATCAAGGGGATTGCTAAACGTTGGTGCTTACGTACTCATTATCGGCATTATCTTTTTTGGAGAAATCTCTGAAACTGATTAAAATGGATGCAAAAAGAAAAAATCTGGTAAGTGACCTAAGATGAGTGGAGACAGAAAACATGGGAGAGGAGAAAGGGAAATGCAGAGGCAAGAAGAGGAATGAATGGAGGCATGTGCGTGTCCCTGCCAGGTGCCTGTCCCCTCCTGTCTCTGGAAGCCATCACTGCACCCCAGGGGGTGGGGTGGAGGGCACAATTCCCGGGCCAAGAAGTCCCCGTAAATCCCTTAATCACCTCCTTCCCTGGCGGAGGAGAGACAGCTGGGACACCACTGGGGCAGCCAGGCCGGGAACCCCGCGCCACATGGAGGTGTGAAGCGAGGCTGCAGAGGGCTCCCTCACACGCCGAGGGGCACAGGTTCTGAGCCCTTCTGCCCACATTTCCTCCCCTTTTCCCTTCTCATATATTTAAAAACAAGGAATTGAAAGCTTGATAGGCAGCATCTGTTCTGGCCCGCTAGTTCAATTTCTTCTGATAACTACCAGAAAATAATTTTAAAATTAAGGTCAGTTAATCAAGCCATTTCCATGTTAATCCCCACGAGTACCAACTTGGCAACAGTGCACAGAAGACAAAATCGCTCTTGTTCTCTGTTTTAGTTCACGAGGTCTGTCCGGACTCGTGTCCCAGACAGCATGAAGACGGCCCATCTCGCAGAGGCTGCAGGGAAAGGCCGGAGCAGCGAAGGGCATCTGCTAGGGCCCCTGCGAACGCAAAGATCTGACATTCCTGAACATAGCAAGGTGTCGGCACTAGGGCTGGTCTCAACTGAAAATCCACTTCTGCGTAAAATTATAAAACTGGCCAACTAATAAAACACGAGATGCCAAGGACCCTGAATTGTTGTCATCTTGGAAGTCACACAACACCTCACAAACGCGTCTGGTCACAGCTTTCCAGCATCGAGACAATCAGTGCACAAAAAAGAAAATCCAGTCGGAGATGCTCTGGACCCTTGCACAGGGAAGCTCAGGTAAAAACACGCGGTGACAGAAAATCCGTGGGAGTTCACATGAGAAAGCAGCAAGCTGGCCCCAGCTGATGGCTGGAACGCACGGAAACTCAGGGTGAGGCGTACCTTCTCACCTGGACTCCATCTAGTTGCTTTAGTGATGCGGCCACATCCAGTGTCACTGCCCTTTGCTTATTCTGCTCCACAGGTGTTACGTTTTTTACAAGGGGAAGGCAAGGGCCTCTGCCAGCAGAAAGGTCAATCCATTCGCTTCACTGCGATACTCGCTTTCATGTGTTGGTCTGGAACTGAACCCACGTTTCTCTGATACGTGCCTGCCCTCCTCACAGCAGATGTAGGTACTGAAGGATCCCACTGACAACGCTCCAAGGTGTGTGGAATCTTCAGCAATGGTCAGAATAGCATTCTGCCTCTTTGAAGAACTCAGTGTAATTTTTTTTTAATTGAGTTTTATACGTAAAAATGAACTGGGATGATACAGCAGGAACAGCTGTGAATGGGGAGTGTAATGACGCGGGTGCTAGGACACACTCAGCGATGAGATGTCACACTCCCTGGACTTCCACGGGGGTCCGCTGGGGGCCCTGAAGACACTCCACCACGAAATCTGCAGTAGAAATCCCCCCACAAAGCTTACAGCCGACCAAGAAGACGTTAATAACCTCTATTTGAATAACTTAATTGGAAACTTTTTGATGAGTATCTTACAGAAAGCTAATTCACTAAAATTTCTAATTAGGAATGAGTGAATGTAAAAAAAAAGTTGACGAAGTTGGAAAATTACTAGCTGTGTTAAACAGAACACTAAGATAGTATTATTAACTATATTATTAATTAAAATATGACAATGATGACCCCACAACTACAATATAACAGGCAAAATAATGTAATGAGTCAGGACATGTCCACAGACTCTGGAACCAAGACTGGGCTCCAACTGTGGCTCTATCACTTGTTCGAGAGGGGGCCTCGCTTAGCCTCCGTCGGTCTAGCCTCCTCATCTCTGAAATGCGTGAATAGTAACACTCACCCCATTGGTCGCTCTTGGAGGGAGCGAACACACGTACACGTATACTCAGCTCACACATGGAAACACGTATAGATAAGCAGAAAGAGGTCATTTACTATGGCACCTGGTGTGGTCCCACTCAAATTCCAACTCTCCCCCTGCAACCCAACCCCACAACGGAGCAGAGTGATCTTAAAACCCACAGTTGATCTCCTTGCTCCCCTACTTAAAACTTTCAAGGCTTCTACTCTCCCCAGGGTCAAGTACAAAACCTTTCATCGCAGCATACTGGGCCTTTCACAACCTGATTCCCGCCTGTCCTGCTACTCGGGCCCACACACTGAAGCCACAACCCACTCCGCTCCTCCCGTGGGCCGCCCCTTGTCCCGTGGCCTTCACCTGTTTTCTCTGCTCACCTCACTCCCCCACACACACTCTCCACCAGCTTCTCATTGCATTCAGGGGAAACCGAAATCCTCAAGTGGGTCATCGTCTAAAACCCACACTGCCCCAAACTTAGAGGTCATACATTCATGTGAGAAAGGGGGCTCACTACCTGCAATTTTGTCTGCCGGTCTTTAAGACAACGATGATGGGAGCAGATGTTCTGCCATCAGGCCAGTCACCCAGGGGGAAAATCCACCACGTCCAGAGTAAATGCTGTCCTATTTGTGCACCTCTCTGCTCTGTTTGCTGTGGGTGCAATTTTTAGTTCATGTTCATGGGAAGCGGTTGCTTGCCTAGTCGAGTAACTGCAAACAGCAGAGAAAGATACGTGTGCTTTTTTTTTAGAAAATACAGGCCTGGGTGTTTTTAAGGACAGTGCTCACTTGATCTCATTATTCTGCCAGTTAATTGACAGGAAAGAGCGTCCTAATTGCTCATTAACTCTGAAGACATCCCTCTGGCCTGTGTCAAGGTCTGGGAGGTCCAGCGCGCAGCAGCTGTGTGACCGCGGCCGCTCGAGGGGACGGAGGATCAGCCCCACACTGCTACAGACCCCATGTGTTTTGATTTTGGGTTCAAACAATTCTCTCTGTAACACGGCAGAACCAGGTGGGGAGTTATTTTCTCCTTCGGCTAATACCATGAGCCGCACTCCTGATTAAATAGTTTCTGGGGCTGCAAGGTTTTTCAGCCATTGCTTATGGAAATCATGCCTGGCTGGGTTGGAAACTACTAAAATGAACACTGATTGAAAAGGCAGATGGAAAAAGGGTTTCCTTGGTGCCCTTGAGCTTCCAGCCAGCCCTGGCCCTGCATGCAGGAGCAGGGTGAGCAAAACTCTTAACAGAAACCAGCCACCGACGCAAGCCCCGCTTGGTGACAGAGCAGACCCTCCCTCACAGCACACAAAGAAGCCCAGGATTCCAGTAAACAGCAGTGCCCACGTGCCAGGAAGCCCCACCTACACGTGTCCGGGATACATGAAATACCAAAGTGGTAATGATTAGCAAATAACTTGGGCTTCCAGGGGACATGAAACGTTGCCATAACCCGACAAGGGTCATAGTGTCAAAGTCATGTTCAGACTGGGCCTGAGTTACCTAAGTTGGGGGCTTACGTCTTACCAAAAAGCATCCTCTGTATGATAGTGAATTACCTGGGGTTAGCATCCATCTCTGTCACAGCACAGTGTGCCAAAGGGAGGGCTCTGCCAACCCCCGGGGACTCGGCTTATTTAAAGTTATAATGAAGACAGCTGGTGTTCTATACAGATGTCACTTCCTCTAGGAGACACTTATTAAACACTTTATCTCTCTTAATGTTGATGGCCCGGCTCCATTTTGTTTCGGCGTCACCCTAGGTAAAAACAAACTGCTTCCTTGTAGTCTCACTGGGCTGAGAATGAAAAACTACCGGGCTTTGGGTTGTTTCAGTTGATTTGTGAAGAATCCTGAATGCGACGATTCAGGAGTCAACCCACACTGTTTTCTGGTAACACAAACTGCACGTTCTAATACAAGAACATTTTTCCACAGAGGGCATGCCTTCTCCACAGAGTCTTCTCCCTTCTGAAGGACCCAAAGGTTCAAGTCCCAACCGCCACGACAGCCTTTCATCGAGATGACACAGCACAGATACAAAAAGACTGTGCTTGATAAAATGCCTGGAGCTTTACGTTTTGTACAATGTAAGGTCAAACAGGGCCGCCTCGTGCCATCGTTCCTAAGTGGTGTGCTAAGGCAGCCTCGGACCAAGACAGAATCCAGTGTGTTCTGAAACCCTTAAGAAAGAAATCATTGTAGCCAGGGAGAGTGGGCTGCTAATAACAGCACCCGTTGGCCTTCTTGCCTGAATGTGTGGGTAACTGCGGCCTAGAAGGCTTGAGAGGAGAGATAAGGAGGGAACGAAAGGGATGAGCAAAGGGAAAAGCGGAGACAGGATCTGGAGAGAGGATAGTTAGGACCCCCGGCTCTGCTCGGGCGCCCAGCACTCTGATCATCAGAGGCCTGTATGCGCCTGCAGAGGCTGGGGGTGAGTGCGCTAGCTAGGTACAGCTTTTCACCGCGTTTCTCTACAAATAACTTCCCACTGCCTGAAATGGGATGGGACTGGGAATAACATCAGGGAAGAGCAAGGCTAAGGAATATTTTTAGCCATGCATAGGTTTATTTTAATAATGCTTTTTTCTTCATTAAGGTACTACCCGATTTTGCAGAAATTTAAAAAAATGGAGTAAAGCCAAAAGGAGAAAATAGAAGTCACTGTAATCTTTTCCCTGGGAAGTAAGGATGACTGGCATTTTGTTAAATATTATTTCAACCTTTTTTTATAGTACATTTACTGGGTCTCACAAAAATGAATGAGTTTGTGACTGAGAACACCGCCGTACCCTGCCTCTCCCTGGGCGCACTCTGCCTCGCCTCTCCGCCTCTTTAGTGGTTGAGTGCTGTTCTGTATCGTGATTTATTTAACCAGGCTCCTCTTGCACATGCTTAGGCCATTGGCAATTTTTTCCAAAGCATACACTCACAATGTAATTTTAATTGGCTTAATATTTATAGCAATCTTACTGACTCGGCACGATTTCGGTCCTGTGTTACAACCAAACCAGCTTTAAATAACACAGACGCAACGCAGGAAGATCTCCGGTCTCCGACTGAGAGTCGGGAGGACGTGTAGATGCACATTACCCATGAATCTCACATCTGGCTCCCTATGACTAAGGACATCAGAATTATAAATAGTTCCGGGTCCTTGGAGAACTGCCATGTGATAAAACGAGACCACTCCGAGAGCTATTTGTGGTTCTTTAATAAATGGAAACTAACATGTGACTCTTGTTTTTTCTCACCAGCAGCACGACGAATGAACAAAAACCGTGTGCGGATCTGAGAGAGACCGCTGCAAGAGGCAGAGACGTCAGCGAAAAGCCTCACGTGAGTGACTCCCATCAACAAATACTGTTCAGTGTCAAATTCGGATGCCTTAAGGCACACGTAAAGTGAATAAATGTATTCTTTTTTTGTTATGAACTATTTATTTTCTAAAAGGAAAACTATTGAAGAAAAATTGAGTCCTATTTAAATTAGCTATGCAAATATTTTTAATTGACGTGTGTCCATATTAAAACAATATTTTAAAACTCAAATGCTACAATTTTTGGTAGAAACAAGTAACAGCCCAGTGGGCTACTTATGACTGTCTTCAGTAAATGTTTCTGGGGGGTGGACCCTGTGATGCAGGCTTCTTGTATAAGCAGGGCACTCTTTCCCTGTATGAACTATTTATTTCACAATTTTTAATTTCTGCCAGGAATTTTTGCTTAACCACCCACCAAAAAAAAAAAAAAAAAAAAAAACTTAGCCAGTCATCTATCTACCGGTAAAGAGAATGGTAAAATCAATGTCAGTGTTAATCCATAAGGAATACAGCCTTTCAAATTTAGCTAAGACTGTTCTATCATGGCCACACCCACTTCAGAGATTTCCATTTCCTGAGAGCAGGACGATGCCAGTAGAATAGGTGAGTACGGCCTTCTTTTGCTGGTGTTCGTCCCTGAGAACACGACCCTGGGTAACTCATTCAATCTCTCCGTACCTTTGCTTCACAGCAGAGAGTAATACAGAGAATTACAAATGCACATTTCTTCGGACTCTGTGTGGGTGTGTGAACCTTCCTAGCAGAGGAACCAATGGGAAAGAGGCACTTTATGCCCATGAACTGGGAAGAATTTCTCCAGAACATTTACAGTGTTTTTGTTTGTTTTGTTCTGGTACCTGTGTGATGGGCCGCCACCAGGGGGCGCCTCACAGGCTAGGTGATTCTTTGCTGGGTGGTGGGATCTTCAGGTATTTCTGTCTTCCATCGCTGGTTTTTATTGTCCCCGGTGAAAACGGACGGTGTTTGAAGGGGTTCAGGACAGGCCTGCCCGTGATCTGCCGCTCTGGCAAGAGGGTTGCTTCAAGCTGAACTGAGACCAGTGGGCTCACACAGAACTTTTGCCTCTCCTCAAAAGAATCTAAATTGAAGAGTTATTACCAAAAATAACTTGTCAGGTCCCATCTATAGGGAAAGACATGCTTCTAATTATTGAACATCTGCTTTTGTCATCCAGCAAATGACCTCCCTCCCCGTGTCACCCCGGGTGCCTGTCCTCAGCCATAGCTCAGAATGCCATATGTACTCATTTTCCCTTTCTGTTTCAGGACCTCTCATGGATGTGGGGTCTCTGATTCTTGTGTGTGTGTATGTGGGGAGGGTTCCCATACATGCATATGTAATTAATATGGTTATTTTCTCTGGTTAATCTGCCTCATGTTGATGTGATTGTCAGACCAGCCAGAGGACCTAGGATAGAGAAAAATCCACCCCCCCCCTGATACTTTTATATGCAGAACAACAAATGCTACCCAAATCTGAAAGAGCGGAAGAGGTGAGCTCAGGCATCACCTATCTCAGGCCCTCCGCGGGACACACCTCGTGCATCGAGAATGGGACTTCCAGGAAAGGAGTCCAGAGCTGTCCGTACCCGTGGCAAAGCAGGGACAGAACCACGTGGCCACGACAGCGCACACCCACCAGGTGTCAGCATAGGCATCCAAACCCACTCTCACACTGTCATCTGAGGCCAGGGGGACTCTGCCCCTGCTGATAGGGGCACACTGAGAGGCCACCTGCAGTCATGTGCAGAAGGCTGATGCAGACACTCGCCCGGGGTTCAGCTCTGCTCTAGGAAACGTGGCCTCTTCCAAGGGGGTCCTGACTCCCTGGCCTCTCACAGCTGGGGAGCCCAACCTACTTCACACCTGCCTGCCCAGCTCAGGACACTGTCCACAGTAATGGGGGCACAGTTAACAGATAGACATAGGTAGATATAGATACAGATATAGATACAGATATATAGGTACAGATATAGATTGTGATGGAACAATAAGTGTCTTGGCTTCTCCAAGTGTGTTTTCTCACTGTGTGAGATCAAGTGTTAGGTATGGTGACATCTGCCAGTGCCAACGCAGTATCACAGTTTCTGTTTGAAAATGGCACTGCCTTCTCTTGTTCTCCATCAACTTAAAAAACACTTTAAATAAATCACTCACAGGATCAAAGCAGCAGACCTCTCCTCAAGATTCACAGTGCAATCACGTGTTTCATACGCTCAACAGTGTGGCCCCTTAAGGACACCAAAAATGTCACGTGCGCTTGCAGTGTGCACCTACGCTGCTCAGAAAAGGATCAGAAAAGCTCGGATAGAAAGAGAACAAAACTGTATTCCCTGAAAACATCAGCTCCTAAGTTTACAACAGTCTGGGTCTTCCCCTCAAAAAAAAAAAGAAGGTACTATTTCATTATGTCTCATACGTGCGTTCAGATATGTTGGACTAGAACCTTCTTCACACCCTCGATTGTTCGAGCAGTAGGAATGGATGTTCCATTGCACAATCTGGTATCTCTCTTCCAAATAAATACATTTTATAAGAATGACAGAGTGTCTTAATCGGGCCTATATTTTAGTTTTCTCTAATTTGATCTTATTAAACACTGAATACACACATTATAAGCTGTGAAATGAAGAACTGTTTAGATGACTTGAGTAAGCAAATCATTGTATGAGTAAACTTGACATTCTATAAAATTCACCTGCAACTTAGGGAATCGTAGTTGCTGAAGTGGAGACTTTCACAGCCGGGTCAGTAAGGCGATCTACTCATTTCACAAGTTAGCACGTCTCCTACACCTAACATATTGGTTAACCGAAGTGAAGTAAGTCCCTTAAATCTCCTGTCATTCGCCAAAAAGAATAATATGTTTAGTTTGAGAGTAAAGAACAAGACTTACCACTTCTGTAGCCAGCAATGCTTAACAGTATTAGACACACACACAGGGTGCAAACAGGGATTTGCTGGCGAACAGAACGGATAATCCAGAGCAACAGGATGAGCGTGCAGGACAGCACTGCTGAAACGCCCACGATCTGGCAGTGCGTGGACAAGAGGTGACTGCCGTGGGGAGGGGGTGGGCGGAGGTGGGATGAATGGTCATGGGAAAAAACACGAGAACGAATAAACTATTGAAAAAAAAGATCTGGTAGCTCCAGATCAGTCTCCCTGTGAAGGGGAGGACGTTAGGGACAGGGGAGAGGGGAATGAATTCAAGTTTTGTTTATACTTTTGTTGCTAAATCCACTTATTAGCCTCTGAATAATGCCTTTCAATAAATGGTGATTGTGGGGGTGGGTGGCAGAGAAAAAAAGCTATAAATTAATTCACACCTAACTATGAATGTCAATTTCCCAATATGTTTAAGCTTCATGTATCATGTCTGTTTTATTGTTTTAGCAATGGCTGGGCTATAGCTAATATTTTTAGATGGTAGAACCTAAACAGAAGCCTGCTCCTTCCCAGGAGGGATCTAAACAGAAGCCCGGTCTGCTCATTCTATTGTTTCTCTTTCTGGCTGTCAGGGTCACATGCTGGGTCACAGGTCTGAAAAAGTGTGTGCTCATGTATCTTCCAGTGCAGAACTTCATGTTGAGGCGCAGTCTCGAACAGCTGACCTGATTCACTGAGACAAGTATCTTCAGCACAGACAGCGGCAAGTAAGAACCAGCCGTCAGAAGGAAGTGGTATTCTGCAACGAAATTGCTTTTAGGTAACCTGGCACATTTTTACTACTGTAGAAGGTGTTCCTGGGGGAAAACATGCCCAGCTCCGTACTTTTAAAAAGAAAAAGCTAAGTGGCCACACAGAATGAGTAGTCTGTCTCGGCCTGCCACGCTCCTGGGAGGCCAAGCCAGCCAGCCCAGCCGGGGAAACTTGCACACATTCAAAACTGCCAATCCCGCACGCCCCGGAAGGCTCCTCTCATCGTAGCTGAAGAAGGCACCAGCACCTAACCCAGGCAGGTGTTGACTGGGGTCTGCCACAGCCAGTTGTGTGACCCGACCCTCCTGAACTGATCCTTTATCCGTAAATTCAGAGACGCCTACATCATAGAACTCACCAACGTTCCTCCCGTTTCCCAGATCCCACCTACTCCCCTTTGACTTGGTCTGTTACTGCAGAACAATGGGACTTTTTTGAAGGGCCTTCGAAGAGCACCCAGTTCACCTCTTTTGTTATAAAAATAATAATAAAACAAAGGTCTGATCAGATGCGGTGACATGCCCCTCAAGTAAAACTAAGCTATGAGCCAGGACTGCAGCTCAGCCCCCTGCAGGTCCCTCCTTTCCTCCGTGTGCCGCCCCATGAAAGAGTAAAACAACGTGAACATAATTTTAATTCCATTTTCTCCAAAGTTTCTATACAATATTAAAGAAACAAGACAAATGCCACCTTCCTATACCTTGGTGTAGCTTCAGTAAAAAAGAAAACGTACACTTACTTAAAATGTATCTCAGACTGTCCCTATGCACACATGATACTTATCAACAGGATTCAAAGATATTGTCAAATGCTCTGACATCAGAAGAACTAGATATTAGTGAGACCAGAATACTTTTTGCCAGGATGGCTTCCCTGGCGATCGTACATCTCAGGCCTGTGAGACAAAGCAGCAGCCAGCTCCAGTCTGCAGCGTGCTGCCGCCGTCTCCCATATGGCCAACCGGCAACCCAACTGCACGGAGTGGGGTGGGGGTGGGTGAGGACTGCTGGGTCTGCTTGAGACAGCCAAGTGTGACGGGGGCCATTCACCTTTCAAGGGAGTCTGAGCAAAGCGGCACGAGTTACTCCACGTGTCAGCAAGGTCCCCGGCTTTATCCAGTGCAGTGCACGGGCTCCAGGCTGGCAGACAGAAGTTTAAAAGGACACGGCTTTGTACCCAGCCACCAGCTGAACTTGATGGCAGGCTATTAAAAAAAAAAAAAGGACACAAATTATCCATGGAAGGATGGCGGGAGCGGGAGAGGAAAATGCAAAGAGCTAGTGTTCCTAGCTAGCATCTGCCTTTTGACTCGAAGAAAGAGATGGCCCTTTTCCAACATTTTTCTGTTACTGTGGTATCAGCTGCCTCTTGGACTCGTTTATAACAGCTGAGACTGCCAACAGAACAAGACAAGATTTCTGTTACTGGTGGTAGTGTGCAAGCCCCTTGGAATAACAGGGATTTCGATATTTCTCCCAGAAAGGCGGCTTCGGTGTTATCTGTCCCAGCAGGAGCCCCAAAGACTTGCGATTACAGCCAGGTACCCTTCAGAGATGGGACACCAGCCACTTCCAAGGTTAAAAAGGTGCTAGTTCGATTCTTTCATCTACTCTTCTAATATCTTTAACTAAAGAACAGTTTGAAACTAATTGGTGCTGGATGTTTCTTGCTCTACTGGCATGCTACCAAATGAATTTCTATTAGTTGGCCCTTTCAAATCTCAGCATTGCTGGTTAACTATTATGCTATCTTTTCACTCTGAAAACTGAGAATCAAAGAGAAACGATTAAGCATTTACCCAGCCTTTTTAAAAAGGGCTACAGATTCTACCTACTTCATGAGGAAAAGCTCTTTAACTTTAAAACAACAGCAACAAAAACCTAGTCAATAGATATACTAGGAGTGATAGATTCATGACACAATGAAGAGTAAGGACAGCTTCCAGCTTCCACTGGGGATGGAGAAAGCGTCACTCCCATCCTTACAACAAACACAAATGCTGGGCAATCTGCAAATGACTTTTCTGAACCCATCAGAGAGCTGGGACAGCGGGGCACCTGACGAAACAGAAGTATAGAATGCCACTGGAGCTCTCCCCGACCTAGGACACACTGTGGGACACTAACAAGACGGTGGCCCAAACCTTTAACATATTGCTCAAGTGTGAGCTAGCAAGAGAACACAGAATACATTCACAGACTACATAACACAGAACACAAAGGAACTCACACCCGCTTTCGGCCCTCCTCTGGACCTCACAAAAGAGAAGGGAGAGTCCAGAGGAAGTGTCCTTTGTCATTCCTGGGGAGGGAACACCAACCACAGCAGGGGAGGTGTGAATCAAAGGCTGCCAAGATCCCTCTCCCCTGCCCTCCCTCTGGATCAAAGTTCTTAAGTGACCGGGAGAAAGGCAGAACAAAACACAACACATCTCTAAACCTGGGGGAGGTGCAGGAACATCTTCAGACCCAGGGACACAGTGACTGCCTGAGACTAAGGCTAATGCTGCAATCGCTCTGCTGTATACCCAAAGCTAGTAACGTAAAATCGTATGTCAAGTATCCTTAGTTTTTTAAAAAGCCTTAGCTTACTCTATATAGAAAGAGAACATAAATATTGAATGCGAGAAAAATCACAGCATACCTCCCACTTGTCTGCCGCCACCAGACTCAAAAGCAGAGACTAACAAGAAACAGCAGTGTGCTCCACGGGGAGACAGCAGGAGAGTGGGCAGAGAACCGCACCCCCCACCCCACCCGAGTTCCGGGGCAGAGAACACATGAGGAATCGAAGTTCAAGCAGACTCTGAGAAAACCTTCCCGGCTAGTCAGCCCCCACGCGAAAACAAGGTGACACTAGAGGCACTGGAAGCCTTTCGTGCTCTGAAGAGCAACATCATTCATGGGAACGTGTCACTAAAAATGCGCCCAGTGTTCAAGGGTGCACAGCACAGGCAATCAGTGTGACAGAGGGGACCCGAGCAACACGAACACCCCATCCATGAAGCTGTTTTCAGCAACTCTGTGGAACGTGCCATCCAGCGAGGGCAGAACACACAGACTTTTTGGCACCCATGCTATTTGCACCAGGATGGACCATGCAACATCACGAATAGCTGATACTCATCCCACGGGTGCAAACCTGCTTCGCCTTCGAAAATCAAAATAAGTTAGTATGTCAACAGAGCAAAGAAGAGGAAGTAGATAATAATCTCAACAAACACAGAACTTTTTTTACAAGTACTATTTATAATGGATCATAGTTCTCTATCCAAAAACGAAAGAAATACTTAGGTATAAATCTAAGAATATATACGTAGGATCTCTATGTTCAAAATTTAGTGGCATGAAAATATAATTACAACACAATATTGAATGAAAAAATGTAAGGCACGAAATAGTTCCTCTTTCTTCATCAGACACTGACGAAGTGCTTCAAGGAAAACCTCACTGAAAGTCAGATGAACCTAACTGAAGACTTGATTGGAAGTCAGCTTTGGCTGCCCCCAGCTACTGTGTGTCAGACACACTTCAGGAAGGCTCTTCTGACCAGTGTCCCTGGAACTGGGTCCATATGCTCTTAACATCACTCGCTGAAAGTGAAGTTCCATGGTCAAGCATGTCTGGGAAGCATGGCTTTAATGAACGGGTCTCCTGATTGCAGAGCCCGTTTGAACGGTCTGCACACCAGTGTCCTTCGGGGTCTTCCGGGGTACAGTTTGTAGAGTTTCCCAAAGCCACCTGAACACAGAACTGGTGGAGGGAGGTGGCAGGGCGGGGGGAGGGGCAAGGAGGGAGAGGAGAGAGCTGCTTGGGTGACCTCTGAAAGCAGGTTACCGACATCACACTGCTTGGCTTCTAAAGAACGGAGTGTGCTCGTCCGGAGAATAAAGGCCACTCCGCCACTGGCCCACAGCACTGCCACCACAATAAAGAAAGCTCGGTCATTTCCCTGACCACACTGAGTATCTGGTCCAAACACGAAATTCCCCAGTCTTCTCAAAAAATGTCTTCTATAGCCAGTTTTTAGAGGTTCTCATGTCACATTTGGTTATCTCCTTTTAACATGAAAACCACATCCTGCTTTTCTTATGACACTTTCCCCCCAAGGAAACCAGTCTCACTGAATTGTGGAAATCCCAGTTTGTCTGATTATTTCTCCATGGTGTTGTTCACTGTTCTGCTATTCCAAGCATTTCCTGTACAGTGACAGTCACACGTGATGACTTAATTAGAGGCAGGGCAAACATTTTTAGCAGTGGCATGTCATCCTGATGCTGCAGTCCACATCTTGCATCCAATTGGGGGTCAGACACAATGTCAGGTCATCCCAATGATAATGCCACTGTGTGTGGTTGCTGGGTTCAGGTGGTGGCAGCCAGCTCTCTCCGCCACGAGGGTGCATTTCCCCTTGGCTGTGAGAGTGCTGGGAGGTGATACTATCTTCCCGAATGAACATCCTATTTCTTCATACCTTCCTACAGATTTTTGATGATCTTTGCAAGACCGTCAGTTACTTCACTGGGTTCCCTGTTCATTTTTATTTACCTCTTTTAAAATCTCTTTAGACTCACATTTACTCTTGTGGTGTTGCTGAGTGCAAAGAGTTGTGTACCTACCACGACAACCCACACACAGAACAGATCCGTCACTTCAGAAAGTCTCCTTGCACTGTCCTTCGACGGTGCTAAATACGGTTTTGTCCAAAGTTCACAGTGAGCCGCTCTGCCCTGCTCTACTTGGCCCATAATATTTCGTATCTTGTCCAGCTGTGACTAAACTCCTGTGTGTATCGGAATAACCACAAGCACTGGTTACAATGCAGGCCCTGGGGCCTACTGCCTGAGTTTAGGACTCCAAGGCCAAGGTGCGCTTCTGGTGACCGTGATATGGGCAGTCCCTCTGACTGCATGTGGTGTGCTGAATGCAAGACTGGCTGAAATTCCAAACCTCTCCTGTCCATGCTCTTGGCAATGTAGCACTGCAGCTTTTCCTACAAAGAGGTGGGGCTGACTTCCCCAGCTCATGCACCTGGACTGGTCTGGACTTGTTTAGGTGACAAGACATAGCGGAGCTGACGATGTGTCAGCACAGGCCTGGCTGGTTCCCACACTCCCCTGGGGCCCTTACCCCAAAGGCCTGTGGAGGGACCTGGGATGGCCTGCTGGACGGGGTATCCGGTCTGACCCCTGCCATCACCTCGGACAACGGCCGGGTGGGCATGTCCATGAGGCCGTTGGAGAGCAGCCAGCCCCAGCTGACCAGTGCAGATGCCTTAGCACACCAGCCAAGATCACACAAGCCTGGTGCAGCTGATTCACACACTCAAGAGCAAGAAGGACTGTTTATTGTTTTAAGCCACCTGTGTTACTGTGATTTGTTACACAGTATTAGCCGACTATACACCATAGTTCTTATACTCTTCCCCTGAGAAACATTCCTTTATCTCTCCCTGTCCACTTTCCCTTGCCAACATCGTAACTTAAGCTTTCATGTCTTGTTCCTACTGCAGCAGTCTTCTGACTTGGCTCCCCTCTTGCTGTCATTCCCCACCTCCACGCACACTGGAACATGCTAAGGAGTACGCTAAAGCCATATTCCTTAAAGTCAGACTCCACGTTGAGATAATTTATGTATTCCTGCATCTAGCATGATGCCTGGTACCTCCCACAGGTGCTCAGTCCTTGTTTGCTGAATGCCTGCTGCCAGATTCGTGACACACAGCCTTGACCCCATCACTGCCTCGGGCAGAGCTCTGTTGGCATTGACACCAGATGCCGACCCACTTTCCGCCTGGCCTGTTCACTTCTAGGACCTGCGACCAGGCCCTACCTTCGCTCCCCACCCTTCTCCCCCTGCTTCTCTTAACGGTCCCTCCAAAACTGAGGGCTGGCCACGCCCCTGCTTCTGTGTCTGTGCAGCTACCAACTCCTGTCTACAAGGCCCTTCCACATGTCTGCACACCCTACACATTCTCGGAGGCCCAATTGAAATGTCACCCCATGCAGTAACATGCTGACAGCACTTAGTCTGAGCCTCTCTTAGGCACCTGATAGTACGCATCCCTCGGTGTAAGGGCACCTAGCAGGGGTCCCCCTACCAGAGACTGTGAACTTGGAACTGAGGAGAGGTTGCATCTTTTGCCTCCCTGTATTCACTATTATACCTAACGCAGTCCATGAAACAATACGACCTTAATTAATGCTTATGGAAGGAGTAGGTGATTTTTAGTCACCACTAAAACAGTAACAACAGTAACACCCAAACTCGTGAGCCAAAACAACAGCAGAGACGGCAAAATAAACGCAGTGGTTTTCATATATCAGTTTGTAAGAGAATCTTCTGGAAAGCCAGTTAAAAATCCCAATTCCCGGACTCTGCCCAAAGAGGGGATGGTCCAGGGGGTCGGGAGAAGCCCTGAGTTCGAATGCATATCGAGCTTTCTGAGTGACAGCCAGGGAGGCTTGTGGGTAGCCCTGATGGCTAGGGACATGCAACCTGCTCTTCAGATGTGAGTCCCAAAGCAAACCCCTCCCCATGCACCTAAGGATTTTTTTTTAAGTTTCCTGACTTCGGTTCCAAAGCCCTGAGTGCAGCAGGCCTATAAAAAGAAGCACTTGAACAATACACGCAGTCTGGCACCTTGTGAGCTTAGGCCGTGGGGAGCAGGGCATCACACCCTGTTCTCTGCTGTCACGGTGCACACACTTTTTCACCTGCATAGCCTTTGCATAAACTGTTTCAAGTTTAAGTTGCTGCACATAGTCCTTTTTCAGAACATCTCGCCCTGGGATGTACGTTTTCAAATAAGTGAAGGGTGCAAAACCCCTACCTTGGTCCCAGAGGCTGGCCCGCAACGCTCTCTCCAGCTGCTCCTCCTCGCTCAGGCCTGCTGTGTACGCATCGTAGCTCCTGGGCACCTCTTCCCGGTAGCCTTCCCTGCCGTAAGGGTAATACTCCTGGTACCCAGAGTAGCCTATGGGCACAATGAACCGGGGACAGAACACAGTCACAGACAGTTTTTACACTTCCTGTTTTGTAAGCAAAGGCAAGAAAACAATTCCTGTCCTTATGTTGGGTGCGGTAATAATCCTCAAAATAAGAAAAGGCGGCAAGTGAAGAATTCCTCCGTGAGGGTGTGTGGTGGCTGCCCTGTCACTGTAGTGCACCCTCAGAGCTCAGCATGGTGCTGGGCATAGACTAGTCCTTACGTGCTGAAGAGGAAGAAGGTGTTAATTTAGAAGGTGGTCAGTGGTGCTCGAGAGGGGGCCCAGAATGGGCTGTTGACAAATCAATGAATTCTTTGAGCTTAGAGCTAATTCATACTTGGAGCACTTTCAGTGGTGCCCTGACGGCAGACAGGAGGGTGGTTGGAATGACAGTGGATGACACCTTCCTGTCCAGCGGCTCCGGGCCACCGGGAGCAGGCCAGCGTCTACTGCGTGGACGGCAGGATGCCTGCGCTGGGTGCGATGCTTCGGGCAGCGATGAGTATGTTGAGACAGACAAGCCAATGTCTCTGGAAGTATAATTCCCTATCAGAGACCACGGTTGCTATTACTTTTAAGAAATCGGTTACAGATAAAATGTGAGAAGAGACAACCTGGCCATTAAATAACGCTTCAGTGCCCAACTTAGACACCATGTGAATAAAGGCCAATTAGGAGCAAAGTGCACTTCTGCAAGGTTATTAACATCGGTCTTTTCAAGTCAGTTTGGCTTTACTCCTTACATTCTCTTTAATCACCCACTTTTATGGAATTCACTTGGAAGAGATTGTTTTTCCCCCATAGAAAAATACCAATCTAATTCTGGTGTAATGGGAGAGAAGTAATAGTCTGTTTCATTTTTTCCTTTCTGTTATGCCCTTTGAAGATGATGTTTCAAATGTTTAATTTATGTGCTTTTTGTTGTTGATGAAAATTCCTACCTTTCACTGTGAGTCTTGTGTCGTATGTCACCCTATCAGCCAAAATCACAGGACATGCCTGGGTGGAAATACGCTTCTGATTGCTTGAATAAGACTATAGGAAAAAGACTCACCATCAGGCCAAAGCCAGGAACACTGCTGAGCAGACTCTGGTAAACTGATATCTCATATTGGGAATTTTTGATAATTGGTCCTGAAGCTATTTTAAACCTCCCTTTTGTGTCGGTCACGAATAAAAAGCTTTCCTAATATATGAGGCGGAGAGGGGAAAAAGTTTAACTATTTCCTGTAAGAACTTTTAGGCACTCCAGAAGTCTCTATTTTTACATGAGCAATGAAACGACAATGAGACACACCCATTTCGCGTGAGCCGACACTCTAGCGCAGCGGCGTGCGTTTGCAAGAGTGTCTGTCACGCGTCCGTGCCTGCTAGCTCCGCTTCTGAGGCCGCCGCACTGAGATGCACTCGGCGCCGTACACGGCTCACCACGCTCCGCGGTGTGTTCGCGGAGTTGGGCCGTCAGCACCACAGTCTAGTTTAGAACGTTTTTTATCACCTCTCGCCCCCAAGAGACCTGTAGCCTTTAGCTCCCACCCCCCGCACCCTTCCCAGCCCTAGTTAACCACTCCTCCACTTTTCTGTTCCTAGAACTATGCCTATTCGGGACAAGTGTGTAAACTGAGTCATCTGATATGTGGTGTTTTGTGTCTGGTTTATTCACTGAGCACACTGTTTTCAAGGCCTGCCCATGTTGTAGCATGGACTGGCACTTCATTCCTTCTCGGCCTGGTAACATTCCATTGTGCGAACGTACCACGTTTGGTTTATTCATTCACCAGGTGGTAGGCATTTAGGTTATTTCTACCATTTAACTACTGTGAATAATGCCGCTGTATACACTTTTGTACAAGCTTTCGTGTGGACATGTGTTTTTACCTCTCTTGGGTACGCACTAGGAGGGAATTGCGGGGTCCTGTGGTAGTCTTGTTTAACGCCGGAAACTGTCAGAACGTTTCCCAGAGCAGTCGCACCACTTTACACTCACACGGCCATAGACACGGGTACAGACTTCTCCGCATCCTCACCAACACTTGGTGTTTGTCCTTTTAACAAGAGCCATCCGAGTGGGTGTTAAGTGGTGATCTCACTGCGTTCTGATGACGGATGGGGTGCGGCACCTCTCCACGTGCTTGTTGGCCATCAGATGTCTCACCGAGGGAAACGTCCATCCAGAGCCTTTGTCCAGTCTTACCGATTAAGGCCACACTCTTCGGTCGTGCAACTATTTTACTGACTGTCCTTGAATGTCACAAAGATGAATGGTTTAAATAATAATAAAATAAAATTGTTCTGGATTTGGGGGGGGGGGGCTAATTCTCACAACCCTTGCTCTGAATGTAGTAAAAATTAGTGAGAATTACTAACTACCTCCAATAACCCAACTTCCACATTCTCTCTCACACGTTTCCCATGTCAGAATATTAACATTACAGCATTCAGAACGGGAGGATATAAGTAAATTTCCCAAAGCCTCACAATGGTTTAGGGCTGACGTGGGATCTGGATACAATTTTAAATGTGGATGCCTTTCCTCAAATCGGTCTCTGCGCAATAGATCAGAAAAACTCAGCTCCCAGCGCTGCGGATCACACCCACTAGCGCTCTGCATATCTGGGGAGTACAGGGGCCTGGGACACAGCTACAAATCTTGCTTTTATGCTTTACACACACACACACACACACACAAGACAACTTCCATGTCAGGACAAACTGTCAACACACAATCAATGTATCTACTTCACAAAGAACAGCAGAGGGGCAACCATTGGAAAACATATCAGACTGTTTATGGATAAGTCACTGAATACCATGCAACGCGTCAGCAATCCTGAACAGAGAGACTGTCCAGTTCCTTAAGAGTGCCAATTACTCTACTGCAACACAAATGCATATTGGGCACTTCCCCCTATGGCTTATTACCACTGTCAAAACCCCTGTGGACAGTCATTCATCACAGAAGGTCTACACAGCATTCCTACCTCTCTACCCTCAAACACGTTCGGCCAATTCGAAACCAAAAATAACCCAGAAGCTCCACATGCCCATCTTGGGCAGATATCAGAACTACCGCCTACATCTGTAGAGTTTTAACCTCCAGGTAAGTTTGCTATGATTTCAGGCAACATTTTCTTTACATATAAAAACCTTTTTCTTCATGTTATTTCTTAAAACAACAATAACTTAGCCTTAATCAAATAAAGCTTACAACTCTAAACATCTGAATATTATAAAATCTAATTCAGTACTTGTCAGACAAAACATGGGGAGAGAGAAAGAGAAAGTTTTAGTGCCTTAAGTCAAAAAGATTAGTGTGGTTAAGGGTTCTATATCATCAGCCATAAATCATCAACGGGACCAAAAATCCCATCCCTATCTAGTATAATGAGACCAGGTCTCCTAGGACCACAAATTTTCCACAGCTGTTCTGCTGGCCAATCAGATATTTTTTAATCTTCATAATAAACATGGCTGGGAAAACCTAACAATCAAACACTTAAGATAAATAAGTTTAAATTATATCCTGCGATGAATACTAGTTTAATATTCTTTTGTAGCTATATACTTTGGCTCTGTAGTTAAAGAGATTCTGGTTATCATTATGCTCCTAACTATTCCTCCATCTGTTCTTCATACACATACCAGGACTTCACGGCGAAAGAGATCAAGAAACACCACCAAGATGAGAAAAATTGGTAGCAGCTTTTTAAACATTCATGAGGTTCTTTGGTCTCTAAAGGCTTTTTTCAGCAAAGGATGGCCACAGTCAGAAGAAACCGCTACTTGTAAGAGATACATATGCTCTCATTAAAGTTCCCTCGGTGACCATGAGCTTGGCCACCTGGCTTGGTGTTCCTCTGCCTTTGAAGAAACCCAGTCCCTTCAGAGGAAGGAGTATAAATACGGTGATCTCATAGGGGACACATGGCGAGGTAAAGGGGGCTTTTATTTTTGCCTTCAATTCCCTGGTCTGTGTTTCTGCTGGGCATAAGCCTCTTCCTCTCAAATCAAGAAAGAAGCAGCTCATCCCCCCTTTTTTAAAGTAAGTGCAATAAAAGAGGAAGAAAAGACAATAAGGGGAGCCGCTCTGTTTTGTAAGGTTAAATCAGCAGAATGCCCATCCTTGTCCAACAGGAAAAGTGGGTGGCTAGGAACCAGCGACCTGCATTTTTAGTCCTAGTTCTATTCATTCCTAACAACCTGTTTGACTTTGGCTAAGTCACTTAACATTTCTAAACCTCTGTCCCCAGCTGTCCCATGAGATACTAAAACTGGGTAATCCGTGGCAGTCTCAGCCATGTCTGTGCATTATTCTTTTTGTCCAGGGGACCATTCCTGTTTCTTCAGGGAGCTATAAACAGTGAAGCAGGAGAAAAGCCCCTTTTCCTCTAACCACTCTTAAGGTGTTAGAGGCCGTGTCGCCTGTGCAGCGGAGAGAATCAAGTCGGTCAGAGGAGAGGAGCTGTCACAGGGGGTAGAACCAAGTGGTCTCCCCACCCAGCCCAGTTGAGTCGTGCAGGCCCACGAAGTCCTGCTACACTAAGGTCAGTGTGAACTGTGCTCCCTGCCAGCAGCCAGAAGGGCCCAGTGCCCCTCTAGATGACTATGCAGTCCACCCTTGGACAACGCTGGCGTTTGGGGTACTTATCCCCCACCCCATGCAGTCAGAAACCTGCATATTCCCTTCAACTCCCCCAAAACTTAACTACTAACTGCCCCCTGCTGACCAGAAGCTTTACCATTAACATAAACAGTTGATTAACACGTATTTTGGATGTTATGTGTATTATACATCGTACTCTTACAATAAACTAAGTTAGGAAGAAGAAAATGTTATTGAGAAAATATGAATGAAAAGATGTTTATAGTACTGCATGTATTTATTGAAGAAATCCACATAGAAGTGGACTTGCACGGTTCCAACCTGTGTTGTTCAAGGGTCCACTGTAGTTATCGGCTGTGCTGGTAACTCCCTGCTGCCCCTCCTCTCTGGGCGAGCCCACAGGCAGAAGCCGGGGGGCCGACACTGCCCAGCCATGGTCCCTCTCCCGCATCAAGGCCACGCTTCCAGGATTTTGAGCAAACACATCACCCGCTCTGGAAGCCTCCGAAGTGAAGCCTCTTCTTGGGACAGTCACAGTCTTCTCTTCTGTGGTCCCCAAACCTAAGTAACCTTCACAGGAACTGTTAAGCCTCTGGTTTTTGTTATTGATCCCATTCGAATCAACTAGGAAGCTTTTAAAACGCAGTCCAAGGCCCTGTCTCCATCCCTATTCAGATTTAGTGGCCTGGGGTGAATTTGAGGCATGGATATGCTGTGAAAGCTTTTCAGTTGATTCATATAGACAGCCAGGGTGGATATTCATGATCCCGGCCTTTAGAACGACATCAAATACATAGCTTGAATGTAGCTCCAACAGAATCGCTCCCACTGATTAAATCCTTCAGTGGCACCCCAGCACATTCTGGATAATTCCTAACAGGCCTTTGCATAAAGGCCTGAAAAGCCCTTTACTGGTGCTGCTTCCCTCAACTCCTCCTCACTGAGGGAGACCCAGCAGACCTTGGGGAAAACCCCAGGAACTGTAGCCACCCCCCCACCCCACCTGGGCCAGTACTGAATGCATGCTGCTCAAGTTGCTTCATGGACTTCTTCTGCCAGGAGGAAGGACCTGGACCGGATTAGTCCTCTGCCATAATCAAGTCAAAGGCTGGAGAAAAGATATGAAACTAATGTTGTTAGGCACTGTATAACAGGCAACA
Source organism: Tonatia bakeri (assembly GCA_004024845.1). Taxonomy (NCBI): domain Eukaryota; kingdom Metazoa; phylum Chordata; class Mammalia; order Chiroptera; family Phyllostomidae; genus Tonatia; species Tonatia bakeri. Next base: position 49,213 of record PVIA01006110.1, on the reverse strand, counting down.
CAGGATTTTGAACCTTTAGAGAAAGGAAGTCAAGGGAATGAGCCTGGGGCACTTCCCGGGCAGCGGGGTAGGGCTGGGGCGCGCGGCAGACACCCTGCACTGAGTTGGGATTTGCGGGGCAGAGTACAGCCAAGGAGAAAATTGGGTGCGCAAAGAAACCTCCAGAAATCTGCATGGATTTCCCTGGAGACTTGCTGGGTATTAAGCCAAGTGTGCATAGGTGGAATTCCATGAGACCAGGCCAAGAATGACTGAGAGCTATAATCTGAACTGTTCCCGGAGCTCAGGGAGGGCTGGGAGACATTTGCCGGTTGGAGAGTCCTTGGTGAACAACAGGCATTCAGGAGATCTCAGAAAAGTAACACCTCAGTAGTAGTGCAGAATTATCCCTAAAAAAAAAATTACTTTAGCCCTGGCTTGTGTGGCTCAGTGGATTGAGTGCTGGCCTGTGAATCAAAGGGTCGCAGGTTCAATTCCTAGTCAGGGCACATGCCTGGGTTGCAGGCTAGGTCCCCAGTAGGGGGCGTGTGAGAGGCAACCACACATTGATGTTTCTCACCCTCTCTTTCTCCCCCCCTTTCACTCTCTCTAAAAATAAATAAAATCTTAAAAAATTACTTTAGACCCACCCTAAATAATTTTAAAACGAGCCCCAGAAGGATCAAACTAATCATCAAGGAACTTAACTGGGTGCCAGAACAAAGTCCAGTTCCCTCTAAAAGAAGAAAAACTTGAGCACTCAATACCACAATATATGCAATGTCCAGCATCCAATCACATCTTACTAGATATGCAAATCTGTGACCCACAACTGGGAGAAAAATCAATCTCATGAAACAGATGCAAAAAAGGATTACATATATAGAGAAGACAGAATCAGCATTCCGAGACTTCAAGACAGCTACTGTAACTATGCTCACGGTTTGCAGAAAAATATCAGGAATAACAGGAGGAGAGAAATGGAGACAATAAGCCAGGGCCAGAAAGCTACAACCTGGGGTCCGAAGTCAAACCACTTTTGTACATAAGGTTTTATTGCAGCCCAGCCACGCCCCCTTGTTTGTGAATCATCTCTGGCTGCTTTCATGCTACTGACAGGCTGACTGGTTGTGACAGAGACCATATGGCCAATAAAGCCCTTAGCGTCTAAAACATTAGCTCCCTGGCCCGTGACATCAAAGATCACAGGCCCCGGGTTTAAGCCACAGTGGTTTTCAATGGGCATGACGACAAAAGAGACCCAGGGCTTCCATGGCCGGTGGCTTCTTTAAGATCTGCAGCCGTTCCGCTCCAGGCTAATGGAGGGCAGCCTCCCCAGGCTGGAATGTAAGGGCGTTGGCCTAAAACAGGTCATATGCTTTAATCACAAGTCCTTTCTACTACCTATACAGACACCTAGAAAGTCCAGGCATTAACTATCAGAGGAATGCCTATCTTAGGATAAGCATGATGCTTTCTGAATAGGCAGTTGGGGAGACCTGTGAGAACTGCGCATCTGAAACTAACTTCTAACACTCAGCCAGTGGGGCATTCTCCTAGGATGAGAATAAAGGGATCTGGGTCCGGTGTGAATCTTATTCTGAGAGACCTCATGCTGATCATACACTATTTCCACGCACTGTTATCTCCTTTCCCGCTCTTCCCCACCAACCCACCCAGGTGTGCTCCCTGGGCTGGCCCCAAATTGAGCTTCCAGGCATGTGAGAGTCACCATTATGTCACGTGTGAGCTGCTTGATGGCACCGTCACTAGCACTACCTTAAAGTGGCTCTGCAGTGGCCAACACTATAGTTTTTTAAAATTAAGTTAAAACTTATTAAATAACATGAACTACTTACCTGAATTATTAGAGTAGTGTTGCTGTCTTGGATAACCAGTATTGGAAGAAAAAATGCCTAAATATGAAGGAAAGAAACATTTCAATAAAAGCCATAGGTTCCCCTCCCTTTTATTGAAGGATTACTGGCATATAAAAAATTGTATACATTTAGCTGGTGCAATGTGAGTTTTTTGAAAAGCTGTGCCTGTGATGATTCAATGTACATATACAGTATGAAATGACTGCCGTAGTCAAGTTAATTAGCACACCCACCACCTCCCAGTTACCATATCTGTGTCGGTGTGAGGACTCTTCGGGTGTGCTCTCTCAGTAAACCACAAGGACACCACCACACAGCATTAACGACAGTCAGAACGCTGCACATCAGGTCCTCAGCCAACTTGCCTTCTAACTGGAAGTCTCTGCCCTTGACCAACACCTCTCCCCTGCCCCCAGCCTCTGGCCACCACTGTTCTACCCTCTGCTTCTATGACTTCAACCTTTTTACATTCCACAGAAAAGTAAGATCGTATAGTATTTGTCTTTCTCTGTCTGGCTTATTTTGCTTAGTGTAGTGTTGTCCACGTTCATTGATTTTGTCACAAACCGCAGGATTTCCTTCTTTTTGTGGCTGAATAGTATTCCATTGTGTATATATAGATATTACTGTGCATGTAAAGTTACGTCATTCTATGCATATATCTCACATATATAAATGTGAAATATCTACATCTATATCTAATCTACCTATCTACATATACTCACATACCTCACAATCCCTTTATCCATTCATCCATCGACAGATACCTGGCTACTGAGAATAACCCTTAATGAACATGAGAGTGCAGAGAGCTCTTTGAGATACTGATTTCAACTCCTTTGGATATGCACTCAAAGGTGGAATCGCTGGGTCCTATGGTAGTTCTATATTTAATTTTTTGAAGAACCTCCATACTCTTTTTCCATAATGGCTGTACCAACTTACATACCCACCAATGGGGTCCCAGGGTTCCCTTTTCTCTATATCCTCCACGACACTTAACTCTTGTCTTTTTGATAATAGCCTTCCTAACACTTTCTGATTTCAAACTATATTACAAAGCTCTGGTATCAAAATAGGATGACACTGTCATAAAAATGGATACATGGACCAATGACACAGAATAAGTCATAAGACTTTAACTGCCAAGCTTTCCAAATAGGAAGTTCTTTATAATCAAATCCAAGATCATTTCAAATAATTTCTAAACAATTGTTAAACTAAACTCTCTTTTGTTTGGGGCTAGCCCTAGAACATGTGGGGGACAATGAAACCTTGACTTATACACTCTGAAGTTCCTTAAAGGTTTCTGTTGATGACCTTTGCTTTCCAGGGCACTGAGTGTGGGCTCTGTGACCTCTGCACACGCAGAGATGCTATGTCAATAGAGAGAAACTGCCCCCAATGAGACTGTTAGGAGAGCCGTGCTTTTTACCCTTCCTAAAGGAGCTTCCCCTCTTGTCTTCAAAGGGCAGTGGATGGGCACGTCGGCACTTGGGGAGGGAGGGAGAGAGCGATGCTCCTCTCCCAGGAGTAATCGGACAGCAGTCTGTACTTGCCGGGTTCTTTCCACAGGGATCCAGTGTCACCTCAATTCCCAGATTACTCTAGATCTCTCTCTGGCTTTACCAGAAAAAAAAAAAAAAAGGCACAGAGATTGCAGGCTATCTGTAAATAGCACTGAATGTTTTTCTCAACTTTTATTTTCTATTGTATTACTTTGAAAATAGAATGATGTGAAATGAAGTCTCCATAGAAAAGAGGCAAGGCTTTAAGAAGGAAAGCTGAGAGTTTAAGCATTATAACTGTGGGGGAAATCATCTTTAGAACAGAGAATACTTGCCTACATTTTGTAATGTGTGCAGAAAGCGTTACTAACCACTTAATCTTCAGACACACAGAAAAATAAAACAAAACATTAAACTTCCAAGAATAATTTTTTTTTCTTTTATCAGTATTGAGAGCATTTGGGCAAGAAAGCTCATTAGTAGACTTCCATTATTAAGTTGTATCAAAAATATAATAAAACTGGACATTTTCAATAAGTGAAGCTTCCACCCCTCCTCCAAGCATACACACTGGAAACACAGTAATAAGCAAATACAAAAAGTGGGATCTGCTTAGATGCAGCACGGCCTGTAGAAATGCCCCGGAGCAAGCACAACCTGCCGAGAGGGGCAGCGGTGCGGCTCCCGGAAAGCTCTCTGATACGATGAACACTACAAGGTTCTTGAGAACACCAGTCATCGGCACAAGCCGTGAAAACAGAGGGTTTGTGGTTCAGGAAAAGATACAACAGTGTCAGACGATTTCCAATGAATACAAGATGAAATATTGGAACTCGCAGAGTCTATAAAACAAGTATGTGCAAAATAGTGTCCTTAAAAGTCATAACCAGTATAGCTTTTAAATTAGGGCCTAAAAAGTTCATACACTGATCAATAAAATAAAGTATTTTCCTCGAGCATTCACTTGAAGGAAACAAAAAGATTTTTTTTTTTTTTTTTTTTAGAAAGCAGGAGCCACCCTTTGAGCAAAAACAGACTTGGTTTGGCCATGCACAAGTGTGTCTCCCACCAAGAGCCTAGTGGTCACTCTGAACTCTTCCAAATGCTGGCCTTGCACTTCAGTACAGACTTCTCTTTTTCAGCTTGCCTTGCACAGATATGAATTCATAGAATGTTGTAGAATAGGCATTACTTTAGTTCTCTGCAATTTCAAGGCACTCGTGGTTTTCTGTGAATAGCATTAAGGCTGAGACTATACACGTATGCTGCTATTTGTCCCCTAAGAAAGCCGCGGGTTTAGTGTTTGGGTTTGCAGCCTCTCTGGAGCAGTGTGGGGAGCTGTACCAGTTGGTATAGCTCTTGGTTTAAGAAGAGACTATTAGGAATTCCTAAGCAGAACCACAAGGTAACTTGGAGTTGCTCCTGTTCCCATAAAAATTAAGATGAACTTCCAAATTGTCATGCCAAAGGGGTTTTGTTCGGTACCTGCGCACATTTCCATGAGTTTCTTCAGCGGCCCGTGGATGTACAGGAGTCCAACAAGAATCCCGGCCAGATGCCCGGCGAAGGAAGTCCTAGGAAAGAAGGGGACCCTTTGTCAGTGAGTGTTCTGCTGCTCATCACAGCCGTCCTGTCTTCTCATTAGCCCAGTGCATGTCAATTCGTCACGGCTGCAGGCTTTGTTCCACAGCACGTCTTTTATGCTGAGCAGCACTTCACTCAGTCCGAAGAACAACATTTCCTACCTTAAAAAAAAATAAAAGGGACAATAAACAACAACCACCATGTGTTTAAAATGCAATGCCGTCCTTGACCAAGAGAAGTGGGCTGGCTCCCTCAGAGCTGTGGAGGCATTCTGTCAAGACAACCCATTCTATTTCTCCCAGTTTGTCTCTGTGGCTCTTATCATGAAACGTAATGACATCAGTTTTCTCTGAATTAAATCTTGAACAATCCAGCCATTGTGAGGACAGTATCGATCTGTATCCATGGCAGAGCAGGTAGCTGTGTTTTCACACATCACGGACCAGTGAAGCAGGGGACAGAAGAAGCTCCCGGCCCAGACGGAGGCGCCCACACGCCCACCCCCAAAGTGACCTCCCTCTAGTCATCTTCATGTGTATCATTTGGTCACTCAGCCGAAAGACACAAGAATGCAAATTTCAAACTCGATGGATGGGTTAGGGCATTAAATTGGTTCTACTCTTCTTAAGGTAGCATCTAAGACTGGCAATCATTTATACATATAAAGTCAAGGCAAGCCCCCCTAAGTATTGCCTGAACCAGTAAAGGCATAAATGAGAGAAAACCACCCCGCAGGCCTCCCAGCCCCCAGCCTCTCTCTGAGCATATCCCACACATGGCCATCAAGGACCCTCCTGAAACAGGGGCAAGTCACATCATTGCCATTCTGGGAAACTCAGACTTCTCTGCAGCCTGCAGTCAAGGCCTTCCCTCCACCCTCACTGCCCACTAAATCCATTCCCCAACCAAAGCCAGACCCCCCAGGTGCTCACCGGAGACCACAAGGCTTAGCTCAGCACACCCCTGTCATAAAAATCAGGCCCCAGCTGAAAGTCGCTCTTCCCTCCCACCGCCTGCCTTCCCCATAGAACAGATCCAGCCTTCTGGGTAGCAGACATGGTTACGTGCTTTCCTGTTTGTCTGTCTCTTTCTCTCATTTACATACCCTTGGAGGACAGTCTTATTCATCTGTTATGCTAAATGAGAAGCTGAAAAAATTTTTAAAAAGGTCAAATATATACATTTCCCTGGCTTGGGGAAATGGCTGCTCACTCCAGACAGGGGACAACTGAAAGTTAACAAGGAACCCCAAGGAGCTCCAGGAGCACCAGGAGGTTTGTGCATTCCACACTTCTATGACACACACCCAGGGCAGGGCCTGGCCCAGGAAGGACGCTCGGACGTGTGTCACAAAATGAATGATTTCCGAGTCCTGGGTGGTTGCATCAAGACCACTGGTGGGCCAGTTAAAACCACTAGATCTCCAACTTGGCGCACTCGCTGAGCCATGGTGGTGATGAGGCTGAGGGCCAGTCGCCCACACCCCAGACCTAGAATCAAAACCCATACACGACACCTACCACAGCTACAGCCGAGAGAGGGAAGAGGCCCCAGAGCACAGGCGAGACAGCAATGAGAAACTTCCATTGTCTGAAGGCCTGTGGGGGACTTGTTGGCTCTCAGGGAGAAGAACAGGCCGTGGAAAACCCTCCAGAGAAAAGAGGAAAGGAAGACTTCTGTAGACTGGGCGGCACTGGGGCTTGTCCCCACTTGCCAATTCGGTCATGCCATTGCCCCAGCCAGCCCCTGCTTATGCAACACCTTGAAAATCTCACACCCCACATGCACAAGTGTTCCTTCGGCAGAGCTATTATTTTCATAAAATGTATTTACCTCCCAGTGTGTGTAACTTGATCATGAAAATATGGGATCCGACCCTTGGTTTCCCACTTTCAGGAAAGAATAACACACACTGCACTTCTCTTTCACTTTTCCAAAAAATAAAATAAAATTTGGCTTATTTTATTCTACTTTTAGGCTAAATAACATACTCCAACTGGTTCTAGAAATGGCAAAGAAAGTAGTAGTTTGAGGGATACACAAAAAGAGGCTGGAATCAATTTTTTTAAATAGTAACCTCAATTTAAGTGAAAAGAATAAAATAACATCAATATTTTTAAAACTTTCTAAACCAATCTTTATGGGGAATCATATAGTTATAAAAATAACATGGAAGAAAATTTCCATTTAAAACCCCAACCTATCAAAGAATCAATCTTGGATTTCGTTTACAATTTAGAGTACAACATAGTTCAATGAATCCCTTCTCTCTCTAAATGGGTCTGCAGAAGCTTTAGTTAAATCTAGTTGTCCTAATACGATTGTGAATCACCAGGAAAGGGAGGCCGAGAGACCAGAGACCCCACTGTATCATCCTCCAATGTTCAGCATTTTCCACAAAAGGCCCATCTCAAAACACTAGCTGTTCTTATCATTTAATTTCAGCTCTATAATGGTATTCTTTTAAAAAATAATAAAGGTAGGAAGAGATTATTATCTTATTCAATCAAAATTGAGAATCAATACTTCACATAAAGAAGGGAGGGTTCTACCAATGGAAAAAAGAAGCATGTGCTCATGTTAAGAGGTGTATTAACTTTCTCCACACCCTCAGTAACCTTTTGACGAAGGAGCACCCTTCGCCTGCTGAGAGACACCCTTGGCCCCTGTCCTGGGAGGGAAATGGAAATGGAGTTGGGGATTGCCTTCTCCCCAGCGGGACTGGAATTAGCACCCTTTATCCCTGCCCCTGGGGACACAGGGGGCAGGGAAGACATCTGAGAGCTCCAATCAGTGGCTCAGATGTACCCTCAAATGGAACAGCTTCAGAAACAGATTGTATTATTATGATAATTACACATGCAAAACAGACCTTTTGACATTTGAGGTGTCTGAGGGGCCCTGTGCCTCCACAACAGCCCTCCTGAAGGTGCGGGCTACTCAGGTCTCAGTTCTACCTGGAAGGTGACACCTTAGGAACAGCTTCCTCTAGACCTTGCTAGGACCGAGGTCAGGAAGGAAACAGCTTCACAGTACACTCTGTAGATGAACGCGTGGAGGAGTGGAACTAAAATTACACATAAAAGGCCCATGTCTAACATACATTACAATTGCAGTATAAAAACACAAGTTGCATATGGTCACCAGCCAAGGTGTCAGCATGCATTTGCTTTGTATCAGTAGCAAATTTCACTGGGAAAGGTAATAATTGAACTTAACTCCCCCACCCCTTAGACAACAATGTGCTCCATTCCTGAAACAGCAGCACTGAACGTATTACTGTATCTCAAATTGGCCACTTAGCACTTTACTTCTTCTGATGTCTCGACAGTGACTCCTTTTAGAAACTCGTCACAGCTACCACCAAACACTGACTGTGACAGTGAGACAGGTGCAGCAGCCCGGCACACACGGCTCTGGCTGGCCACGCTGGGTTGCGCTGCGCGGACCACAGCCTCAAGAGGTCCACAAACATGAGAACTACCCAATATTCAGCCTCAGGTCATCGAACCCCAACCTTGGAGAGCAGAGCGCATCGATGTAATCTTATTTTAACGGGGGACAATACCTTAACCCGGAAGTTCTTCCACGTATTCAGGTGTAAGCCCCTTGAAGTGTCCCAGGAAAGAAAGCCACGAGTCCTGTCTGCAGAGAAACTACACACGCACAACATAACTTTAAGAAGTTCTCAGACTGCTGGAATTCCACCCGTGGACTTCTCATGAAGAACCCTTGCCTGAAGGAAAGGGATCATCACAAACAGGAGAGTTTCAGACAGTGAGCGGCAACTCCGAGTAAATACTCAGATACTCTTGAGGTAGATACTCAACTGGAAAGACATTTTATTTGTACTCAAACCCGAACAGGGAGACAGCCATTTATTTAGACTACCGAAGTTTATTAACACGTCTGACTTCTTTGTGCCGTTGCCCTGTAGTGGTGTGACCTGCTGCTGAGTTGGAGTTCCTTCCTGTTAGAACCTCACTTCCACTAATTCTTCCAGTTAAAGGCCGAGGGTAGAATACTCTGCTGGTCTTTGTGTGTCCAAAAAGGTCCTTATTTCCGTTTCCTATTTTGATGATAAATACAGGCTCTACGGATGCCGCTGAGGAATGTCAGCCAGACCGCCATCCCTCTGCAGGTCATCTGTCTTTTCTCTCGGCTTGGAAGATTTTCTCTTTCTTTTGGACATAGTGTCTTTATACCACAATCCTTCCAGTGGTCGATTCGCTGCATTTACCCTCCTTGACATCTGCTGTGCTTTTTCCCTCTGAGGTCCTTCTACGATTCTAAAGAACTGTAGAAAGGAATTATTTTTGTCCTGGTGACCTCCAGATAGGCAGTGTCTGCTCCCCTCATGACACAGAGAGGGGCTCATTATTTGTTTATGAAAAAAAAAAAAAAGGAAAGTTAAGATCAAATCGATGTTGCTATACATTACTTCTAAGGGATAGCGAGGCCGAAAAGGTAATTTTGGAACAAAACTAAGATTAAGATATCATTGCAGCTTATATGTCAATTATATCTCAAAGCTGCAAAAAAGAGTGCGGGTTTCAGTTATGCAAACCATATGTAGGTATTCTTACCACCCCCACACAGCGAGAGCTCCTTCCTCTCACGCCGCCAGCATCAAGGGATCCTCACTCCTCTGAAAGGCAATTTGTGAGGCTGGGCTAAGTGGTTATGCAAAACGCTCCTACTCACACGTGTCACTGTTAAAGAGTAGAAAGTTAAAGCAATGATTGAAAGCTGTGACAGCTATAAAGGTCCTCCTCTAATAAATGGCAAAGTCTTTCCACAGTTGGAGAGGCTGCCCTCTTAGGCATAGCTCAGAAAGCAGAAAATGTATTACTCTAAGACAATCTCCCAGTGTATGCAGAGCAAATGACCTCTTTAAGGATGGAACTTGACGGAGACACAGTGTTGGATGGGTAAGAGAACAGGTCAGGTAGAGGGCAGTCAGCTAGAGGTGGCCAGTTGTAGCAGTCCCCAACCTTTTTGGCACCAGGGACCGGTATCATGGAAGACAATTTTTCTTGGAGGGCACTGGGGAGACAGGAAGCAGAGACACTCCTGCTGTGAGGCCTGGTTCCTAACAGGCCACGCACCGGTACCAGGACCGGTACCAGGGTTGGGGGACCAGTGGCACATGGTATCGTACATCCCGTAACTTCCGTAACTTCCTCCTGTAAAAGCACGTCCCACCAGGAGGGACTGAGATGATCATTAGTTCTGCAGCTCAGGTGTCTTAACAAATGGTCCCTGGCTGACGTTACAGCAACAAGTGGTGACGAGAATTTTTCAGGTTATTGAATATTAATGCCACTAGGAAAGATCTTCACAGGATAGCTTCCTCTCAAGGTAAACTGTTCTCAAACTGTTTTCTATCCTCAACGCTTTCTTCAGCCACGACAGCAGCATGCATCCTGGGCAATGGCAGTTTGGGAGGGAACTGGACGGCAGGTTCTCTGTCTTTACCGTATCTCCCTCAGGATCCCCTTCTGCCACCTTTGGCCACGGAAATAAAATGTAGCCTCCTCCCCATATTATGTTCCCCCAAAGATGCTACACTGGCAGTGCAGCCTCTACTATCCATGTTGATTTATTAAATGTGGCACCAACCTCAGGCATGAGGCTGGGTGCTGAGCACTGGTATTTCTTAAGTCCCAGACACACATGATCTGGACAAAAAACAAGGCCACTGCAAAGGTAGAAGAAGCCCCTTTACAAAAGAACTTCCTGGATACAAGTGATTCCTGGGTGCTCAATGCCCTGTCCCTCGGGCTGGCAGCAAGGCAACCCCACGAGTGGGGCAAGGAGGAGCATTCATCCACGAACAAGTGTTTACTGACTTCTACATATGCCAGACAAACACGGGCACTGCCTCATGGAGCTTGCACTCAAGTGGGAGAAACACACACACACATGCACACATATGAGATAGCTGTGACATGTGGTAATGTACGAAAGAGAGGCTGCTTTCCCTGGAGTGGGCTGGGCTGGCTCCTTCAGGGGCATTAAAGACGACAGCCACAGAGTTTGGAGCCAGTGTGTCCCGAGGTGAAGGTGGGAGCTTCTAGCAGGAAAAGCACACAGGGAAGAGCTGTGAGGCTGTGAAGAGCCTGGTGTTTTAAAAACACTGATGTAGCGATCAGGTGGCTGGAGCCTAGTCAGCAAGGGGTAAGGACACGGGGTATGGCCTGCGAAGAGTTTGGAAAGAGGGGCCAAAGTCAGAGCCCAGACAGGCCCATGTGCCATGGGAAGGAGTCTGATGTTTTCCAAGTCCAATGAGAGGCCAATGGAGAATTTTGAAAAGCGGTCTATTCTGTCTGCCAGGAGACTAGACTCTAGAGACGAGAATGAGCAGAGTGAGCAGACGACCAGTGTGGGGGCTGATGCAGTCAGGTGAGCGGCCGTGGTGGCGTGGCGCAGGCTGGTGGCAGCAGAGGTGGAGAGAAGCGGATGGCACGGTGTCTGTCTGCTGGCGAAGGTAAAAGGACTTGCTGATGGGTTCCAGGTGGGGGTGAAGGAAAAGGAGAAACCGAGGCTTCTGGCTTGTGCAACGGGAGGGATGATGGAGCCACTTAGAGGGTGGGAAGAGAATTCAAGAGCTCGGTTCTGACGTGTTTGGTTTGAGATGCCTGCAGGATGGCTGAACAGGGGTATCTAGCAGAGTATTCAGTCGGTAGCTGGACACTAAGTTGGAAACTGAGAGGAAGAATGAGGCAAAATATTACTCCTATATTTCATCTGACTCCTAGAATATGTGTGTATACAAGACACTATAATGTATGTCTATCTACCTGTAACACAGAATACATTACATACACACAGATATACCTACCTGAAAACAAGATTTAAAGAAAGTACATAAAAACAGTAACAGATAACATGGCGGGGGGGGGGGGGTAACATCTACCTTTCTAATTTCCAAAGTGCTTGTAACTGTGTTTTAGGAATTTCATTATTATGATTGTTTTATCCGAACAGAATCCGAGCAAGGCCCTTATATAAAGAACAGAATTTCTCTCATCAGTGTGGTGGACAAATCTTAAGCATTTTTGTTGTTGGGGTTGTTGTTGTTGGGGTGAGTTATTACGAACACCTCCCACACTTGCCACATGCAGGCGGCTTTAAATAGCACTCCAGATGAAAGCTGGAACCAGCAGCTTGATAAGATTACCGAGTTTCTTTAGAATCTTGTTGTTACTCATATCTCCTTCAAAACTAAATGATAGGTTGTGCCAAATTAAAGAAAGCACAGGCAAGTAAAACTGTACATAACATAAATGAACAAGAACCTCTCCATGCGTGCTCTTAATTGGGCCACAGATGCTAAAGACTCAGTCCAGTACTGTGAGGCCCCGTCCTTTCCCTCACGGGACCCTCCATACCACCAGGTACACCCTGGAGGTCCCGTTCCCCTACCTTCCGCATTCACTGTGCCAGAGGTTCCACTGGCCAAAACTCTCTCCCCCAACCCCACCCACTCCGCACCACCCCACCCCACCCCACCCCAGGCCTTAGGACAATCTAGGAAAGTGGCTATGAGCACAGGCACTGGACTTGGATTGCCCAGGGCTGACTCCTGGCTCTGACCTTTGGAGTCTGACCAGCTCTCACCCCGGCCACAGCCTTCACTCCGGCTCTTTCCCACCTTGGCCATCCTCGCCCTGCCCCAACCTGCCGTCACCACCTCGGCAGCAAGCACCTGCTCCCACAAGCAAGCCCGACACCACTCGGGAGGCCTTCTGGTAGCTCTCCAGGGTTTCCACGATAAAATACAAGCAAGGCGGGTTATACCCATCATGCACCTCTGCCTGACTCTTTAGGCTTCTCTCTCTATTGCCAGCCCCCGCCCCGCTGCCCCCCCCACCCTACACCACTCCAAGTTTCTGCCCTCCACAAAAGCCACACTTACTTCTCCCTTTAGGACTCTGTGTGTGCTAAGCTCCATCCTCCACACCACCCTGCTAAGCCCCAGGCAAACAGCCTTCCAGACCACTCTTGGATCACATTGGCCAGTGCTCTTTCCGAGCACCGGCGGGGCTCCTCTGGGGTCCCCTAGCATTTTGCTCCTTCTTCGTCTGCTGATTTGTCTGCCATCACCCTGCGGCTTAATCTAGTGGCTCTCAACCCTATCATCCTGAAGGCCCCCTTGAACCCAAGAATTTTGTAATGCTCCCTCAATTTTCTTGAAATGGGATTTATAAATAGCATACCTACACACACACTTTTAAAAACACGGGCACATCCACACATACAATCTCAACTCCACATAATGCCCTAGCTGAAACACAATAAGAAACACATTTAAAAAGTAACATAATGAAGTGCTATGATGGTAATTGCTCAGGCACAACACCATCAGAAGGCTCGACAGTGGCCTCTGCTCACAGCTATGCCCAGCAGCCGCACCACGGCGAGGGTAACAAATGCAGGTGGACAGAGATGGGTTTTCTGTGACTCAGACACCACACGCAGGGTTCCTTCAGTGACATAACCTTCTGTGTGGGGAAGCAACTTTCAACTCCAAATGAAGCAAAGTAAAATTTTCCCTTGAGTTGCATTTATAAATCAATTTACAATTTTCCTGGAAAAGTCACCGTATATTAAGTCCATGCCAAAAAAAAAAAAAAAAAAAAGGAAGAAAAGAAAGAAAATCTGTGTTTATATGAAAAACACAATTAGGTTTTAGGCTCAGATAATCACAAACAGCTTTTCACCTACATAAATGTTTTCCCAGCAGGTTGGGGGGTGGGCGGGGGAGGATGCAGGCCCAGTCTTGCTGTAGGGGGTTGTCCCACACACTGTAGGACCCTAGTACCTCTGCCCCTGGCCACCAAGTGCCAGTAGCACTCCCACTGTCATCATGACTAAAAACAACCCTGCAGTTTTGTAAAGTCCTTCCTGGGGACCAAGTCGGAAAAACCACTGGCTTAAGCACACAGCAAATGCTTATTAAATGTTTGTTGAATCAATGCCCTTTAATCATTAGGCCTCAAAAATATTTCTTGTTAAAGTACTTCTCATGTGACTACACGATGCACAAATTCCAAGGATTCCAAGTAAATCTGCAACATCTTGAACTGATATGCAAGAGAACTTCCCACCACAACTGAGATGCACATGGGGAGTCAGAACATTTGAAAGAGGCTGTGATCACTCCCACGTTGCACTGCGGCAGAATAGATGCAACTTGGCATGTGAAAAACGTTCTGCCATCTGCTATTACTACAGATAAAAATATTTCTGGATACCACATGAATGATTATTTGCATATCACCTCTGGCAAGTAAATACAAAATGAAAGAGAAGTTGGATTGTTTATAGCCTGATCTCAGTGTGTGCTAGATGTTACGAAGCAAAGAGATGTTTCTGGGAGCTGAGCCTTTGAGTGCGTGTTCGGAGGCGGTGTCACGACTGGAAATCCTATGGCTCTGTGGTAGCCGGGCTTCTCTGAGGTTGCAGTCACTTAAGATTGGCTTGTGACCTTGATAAATGGGAGCTCATCACAGGGATACCCCAGGGAGAAAGGGCAGCAGGGAACAGTCTCAACTATGAACCGTGGAAATGACTTCTAACCTTGCCCTGTACCTACAGCAGCATGGAAAAATGGGCTGCCGGGCTGCAGTCTCGCCCCTTGGGTTCTCGATGCTGGCTGCACATTACCATTTCTCAAACGGGTTTGGGAATCACAGCTCCTTGGACTGAACTCCCAGAAATTCTGCAAAAAATGCTCCAGGGTAGGACAGACCCTGGCATTGTTTTGTTTGTTTGATTGGTTGTCTTTCTGGTTTGTTGTTTTTAATGCCCCAAGTGTTTTCTAACGTGGTGAGGTTGAGCACCATCGATTGTAACTCAGAGTTCAGATTCTCACGGTGAGAGTTCAGCTGCCATACCAGGCCGATAGGAAAAAAACAGTGAGTGTCGGCAAGACTAATCACCCTACAAATCCCTCCATGGGAGGGACATCTGTTTCCCTTCTTAATAAATTGGTCTTAATATATTCTACTGTAATGCTGCAAAAGAGTAAGTATAGCTTTGAAAATTCATGCAAGGAAACACATGAACTTACTTCAAAAGATTTATGAGTTCTTTGGACTTATAAAAGCCTGATAACTCAGCTAGGGTGTCGCACTGCCAAGAAAGTCACATGCGCAGGGCTGCAGACGACAACAGCAAAGAGTCAGGGTAATCCCCGAATCCCTGGATCCAACACAGAGATGGGGAAACAAAACTGGATCATACAGTTAGCCCGTCATTTCAGAAAAACTGAATTCTACTGTGGTTAAATATTGTCTGAATCAGAATTCTGGCTATGAACGCCCCACTGACTGCGCGACTCAGAGACCTGGGCATGCCACGGACATAACACACCTGTCTGCAGCGTTTGCTGGTATGCCTGCGGGGCACAGCTCATGTGAAACAAGAGCACAGAGCCACCAGCTACACGGTTCCGAAAGCTGCCCAATGGAGCAGAATCTGTGTGTGCCATGCACCTGCTTGGCTGAACATCTGGGAACAAAAGTAACCCTAATAAAGCCATGAGACCCAGATGGACTCATCTCAGAGCACTGTCACCTTCAAAGACACACAGCCCCACCTCCAGTGGAGAACCAATGGCAGCCAGAGTAGAGGCACAAGACCTGCATTTGGCTGAAAGGTACATCTTGTATCTACTCTTTAGACTCGAGTGATGATGAGAACCCAATGACCCAGTGGCAACAAGCGTCCATCCAGTTCTCTGAGGTGCTCCAGCCAGTACTTTAGCATTCTCAACAAATCCAAAGCTACCTGATATCCTTCCAGTAAGTCCTTTTGGGTTTAAGTTTGCCAGAGCTGACTGCTACTATTTTCTACCAAGGACCCCGACTGGTAGGGTACAGAAAGATGCTGAGGAAATGCCGTATTTTCTATGTATCATGTGCTCCCGTGTATCACGCATGCCCACATTTTTGTGCATGTTATACATAGGATTATTATACCCATTATTATAACCAAGGTATGTAATCATTATGCCCATGTATAATGCACATCCTTATCTTTCCCTCAAAAATTTGGGCAAAAAGTGCACATTATATACAGCATTCTATTTTCTCTGGAATTTCTCTCCTTGGGATGGTGCGACATAGGAGCTGCTGGTCGGCTCTCTCACCGTGTGGACAGAACTCTCCTGTTGAGAAAGCCTGAAGCCAAAGACCCGGGTCAGCTGCGCCCAGCCTCCAGACCCACAAACACAACGCGATCATACATGTGTGTAGTTTTAAGCCATGGCATTTGATACAACTTGTTACACAGCAATAGATGACTAACACAGAAGCCAACACAGGAAAGGGTAACAGAGCCAGGATATAGTGACAGGATCCCGATGATACTGCTCGAACCCTTGACTCCCGCATCAGAAGTCTTTGAAATCCTGAAATGCACCAGTGGAGATTTTAATGATGTAAGCTAACAGAAGTCCTTCTTTTTTTTTTTTTTTTTTAATCAAGTAGGTTTGGGCTGGGTTTCTTTAAATTGTAAGCAAAAGAATCTTGACTTAAGTGTCCAAAATGACAGAGGCCATGTAGAACCAACAGACTGTAAAGTCTCAAAGGATTCTGCTACGTACTCTTTTAGGCCCGGTGTAGTAGGCTGGAAGACTCCAGGTTGGAGGAGGACGTGAGGATTCTGGTAAAAGGGTCAAAACAAATGTTACCACATTGAAGAGATACTAACCCAGGTGTTCGAGTCACTGAGTTAATCCCCAGAACGTGCACCCACATAGTAGACAGAGCTCTATTCCTCATGTGTCAGAGATAATAAAGATATTATTATAAGAAAATACATATAAAAGTGTTCCATATAATGCCTGATACAGATATTAAACAAAATGTGAGTAAAAATCCAGATATCTTACATTTTTTTAAAAATAAAGTACTCGTTCACTTTCTCTGTTAAGTGAAACCCACAGACACTTCACTCAGTAAGTTGCTGGCAAATGCTTCCAAGGGGACGAAGAGCTGACGTGATCCCGAGAAACCTGGGTGGGCTCTCACTGGCTTGAGCTTCACCAGCCATTCCTCTGGTGCCCACAGAAGACAGCTCAGGGGCACTGAAGGGGGCGCTGTTCTTCCGACGAGCCCCTCACTGATTTCTGGACTTTCCTCATGTTATCTTTTTAATCCTCCCAACAAGCCCATGAGATGCGTACTGTTACTGGTCCCATTTTACGGATGAGGAACTGAGGTTAGAGAAAGGACATAGGAGTGGCAGTCAATACGTGTGTTTTAAGGGAGGGAGCGGTCAGTCATGAATGCATCATCCCCCACTTTCCCCCACTGACAAACACACCTCCCTGCCTTTGCACGGCCACTGTACACAGGGCAAAGTAGAGTTAGGCTGTATAATCTGCACGTGAGAAGTATGAGAACAAGACCCCAAAATTATGACGAGGAGCAACACGATGATCTGTGCAACACAGCCCAACGACACAGTGGATCACGCCGGGGCCCACAACATACTTCCAAATGATGGAACGGCCTACCCTGATCTGCATCCTCAATGAATCTTTTCAAAACATACTTGCCTTCTTCAAATCTACAACAAGATTTGTTTCACCCTGACCAGTGTGGCTCAGTTGGTTGGGTTTCACTTCATAGAGTGAAAGATCACAGGTTCTGTTCCTGGTCAGGGCCCATGCCTGGGTTGTGGGTTCAGTCCCAGGTCAGGGTGTGTATGAGAGGCAACCGATTGATGTTGCTCTCCCTTCCCCTCTCCTTAAAAATAAATAAATAAAATCTTAAAAAAATAGATTTGTTTCACCACATGCTTTTAATCTCCTTTACAATTTTCTAAGAATCTTAGTGGCCCTTGCCTCATCCAATCCTTGTTTTACTGTAGATTCGTAAGTGAAACTTAAGAAAACTCAATTGAAACTAACATGCACAAATCTATAAAATTGAGATCAAAAGTGGATCTCAAGCCATCATTAAAAATAAAGACCTCTGAAGAGGATCTTAGAAGAATATGAAGCACGTACGGACTACCTCTCTCATTAGCCGGGCAGCCCACCTCCATCCAGGTGGAAACAGCCACTCTGCGGAGTCTTGCAGACGGAATACGGAGGAGTCAGCTCTAGGGTGTCTGAAATAACATTACAAACAGTGTGTGCACTGTATAATCAGCACGTTCCAGCCGCTTGGGAGCTATCATATGCAGTGCACTCAGAGGGACAATGGAGTGGAATTTATGAATTTTAAATAAACTTTTCCATTTCTTAGGGACCATCTTTAAAATTACTGCTACGACGCGAAAAGCTTTCAACGTAATTTTCCAAGACAGGTGCCTTCACCCTTCCTGTGTCTGCCTAACTGCAACCCTCCAATTACTGTGACTGTGCCTTCAGTCATTTCCCAGTCCTGAAAATACACCTTAAGTCCTTCGCCATGAAAGTGATTCAATGCTTGACTCGGAGACTCTCAGATTAGAGATTTGATAACTGCAGAGCACAACTAATATTGCTATTATTAGTGTTAAACACTGACTAAGGCAAACAAAACCCAGTAATGGTCATAATGATGATGATGATGATGATGATGATGATGATGAAGAAAATTTTTTTCTACCTGCAGAAAAACCACCATTCTTTATTGGCAGGAGGAAGGACTGTACACGATGCTATGCATTCCACTTAGCCTTCGCACACAAACAGGTTTTTCTTTGTCATTCCTTAAGAAAAGAAATGGGGGATAAGATCAGGAGAAAAATGTGTCACAGGTAATGAGTCCATGAGAATTATGGCCAAGCCTTACACTCATCTATCAAATAAGAGTTTTGAATTAGGCAGGAGATTCATAATACCCCACAGTGCTGCTCGCCAGCTCACTGCTGGCTGGAGGGGCAAGCCCTGAGGACGCTCACACATTCGAAGTGAGCAGCCCTCCATGCCTCCGCGGTCCCACCTCTCACCCTGCAGCAGAAACGAGGGGAGAAGGAGGAGGCAAGCTTCCCTGCAAGTCAGCCTCCGAGTTAGAGAAACCAGACAAGGTTTGATATCAGAAGCCAGTTTCACCGTAAGTACACATGTCGTGTCTACGCTGAAATGACTGAAGGCAATTCTCCAATGGGAAAATGCAAAAAATAAAATTAGTAACAGTGAATCTCCATCAACACTACACTGGTTATTGGTAAAAAAGATGGGTCGGATGGTGTTCATTTTTAATTCATAGACTCTATTTGTATATTCAGGACAAAAGAGCATAGCAAGTTTATAAAGTCATTTTTTTCTGCCACCTGCTTAGTACTGAATTATTTAAAACTCATTTGAAAAACACACACACACCTGACAGTTTTTAAAATACTGTTTGACAACAGCATTTTCAACATCTATAAAAATCTGTGCTAGAAAAGCAGATTCTGTACGCGCTGTCTTTCATTAGCAAGTCCAGGAGTATTTTTACCCGCCAGTGCATCACACCTCACAAAGCCACTTGAGAGGAACGAGCAATGTGACCCTTTGTTCAGAGTTGAAATTACTTGGTACATATCATCCAGGGCATTCATTCAGCCCTCAAAGTAAAACTAACTGGCTCATCAAAGTGTGCATAGTATCAGTTACTGGAGTTATCCCTCAAAAGTTACAGCATCACAAGTCCTCCACAAACTGACACTAGACCTGAGTGTTCTCTACACAGGAATGGATCGAGCGCTGCACACCTGATACTAACACAAAATGATACTGAATGTACGAAAAAAAAGAACTGATGGACAAACTCCACAACTCTGATGCAATAGTGATGCAGCACTTGGGATACATCAAGGAAACTCGAAAGACTTTTTAAAAATTATATAAATATTGTTTGGATCACAAAATTTACATTTTCCTTTAAGGAGAAAATTTGGTTTTAATAAATTAATCCAACGCTTTAACACATACACACACATATGCATGTACGCATACAAATGGTTGTCTCTTAAAACAGGAAAAGAAGATGTCACCCCTCAAAATATACATCCCTCTGGAGGCTGATGGAGCTTCCTCCTTATGTACGTTTACATTTTCTCTTCTTTATGTACCGTTTCAAGTTTTCCTTCTAATTTCTGTGGTTAAATTTGCTACAGGCTTGCCTACGTGACTTGTCTTTTCAAAGATAGGGCTCTTCAAAGATCAATTGTGTCATTTTTTTTCCTTTTTAGTTTAAATTTTACTTAATAGTATCAATTCTACTTCCTCTCATCTTTTATTTGTTACTTTTCTAGCTTCTTAAGTTCAAGAGCTTAGCTTCTTAAACTCTTAATTAGTTTAGGACTTAAACCATTTCTATTTAAACTTTCTCACTATATTATAAAAAGCATGTAAGAGTGTTTCGTAGCCCACAGTTTGGATATGGAGTGTTCTCACTGTTCATTTCTAAAGTCTTTTTAAAAAAATGTATTCTTAACCAGGGAGGCATATACATGTCCAGTGGAGTACGATTATTGGGACTGTTTTGTCTTTTGCTCAGATCTAGTTTTTAAGTCTTTATTATTACTTGTGATCAGATAATAAGGCCTACAGAATCTCTGCGTTTTTACAGGCCGTTGAGGCTGCTTGGCAGCCTCGCGCCATATGTCGATCTCTTGCCGGGGCGTGTTGTCTCCGTGTGCACAGGGGACCAGGCACCGCCGGGCACCAAGGGGACGGCCGGCATTCCAGCCCAGCTGTCGAGATGCCTTTTCGAGTCTTCCCAAGGCTCGGTTCCCCCTCTCCTCATTTGAAGCCCAGGCTTTGCCTTCTCCTTCTCTCCTCAGGTTTTGGATCTGAGTTCTTTCCTTTTTGGTCCACTCTAGACTTCTGGACTTGGGTGAAGAACTCAGCTACTTACACTTTGCCTATTATTTTTAGTTGGACGGCCACCCTGGCTTCATTCAAGAAAACACTTATGAATATATTTGTTGAGTCATTATGATGTGCCAAGTACTGTTCCAGGCACTAAGGACAGACAGCAAACAGGACGGAGAGGCAATATATCCTCGCCCTCCTCCCAGAACCTGGGAGAGACAAGTCAGTTAGGATTCATGAAAATATGCTTCTATGTACTTAGATTTAATAACTCAATGTTCTACTGCAAATAATGCATGCTCACTATAGAGAATTTGGCAAAAACAAAGAGAAAAAATGATAAATAATCCCATAACCTTATGTTAACCCATTACTTACATTTTTACACGTTTCTCTCTATTCCCTTTAGTGGCTATTCTTTCTTTGGGGGGTGGGGGGAGGAGTCAAATCACATTACGTATAATGCTTTGTATTCTACTTTCTCCTCTTACACTGAAAATTTTCCAATTTTATTAAAATAATTTCTAAAAATAGCATATTACTGGCTGTGTAATATTCTATTACATCATGATTTATTAATTCATTTACCTATTATCAGACAACTATGTGGTCTCCAAGTTCCCAATACTTCATAACAGTAAATATGCTTATTGATTTTTCTTCATTTCTAGTTATTTATTACAAGTTGGATAGGTTTCTAGAAAGATAATCACTGAATCAAAGAGTATAAACTCCTTACAGCTCTGGATTTACTAGCTACTGGCTGACTTTTCTCCACACACTTTCCCCTGGCGGGCTTCCCCAAGGCGCCACCGCTGGGCTTCCTGTGGTTGGTCTTGCTCATCGCAAAGGTGTGGTCTTCTGTGTCCTATTTCTAACTCCTCTGACTTTTGTTTCAATTTATAACATGCTTGGCTCTAAAAAAATTTTTCTTTGTTGCTTTTGCCTTCATTGAAGATTGTGTTCATTGTTTTTATGCATTTTATGCATTTCTTCCCAATTCAAGAACTGAAAAATTCTCCTCACACATTCTTAGACATTTTCCAGAGATTATATTTAAGTCTTCTAGACATAGTGTACTGAAAATTTCTCTGGGAGTATAGTGAGGCAAAGCTATATCTTTACTTTCTTCCAAATGATTAAAAAATTCAAGTACCATTTACTCAATAGCCCTATTTTCCCTGCTGATATTTTTTATGTTACCTTTACTAGGTTGTGGCCTATTTATTTATTATTATGTTTGTGGCCCATTTCATCCTTTTAAAAAAAGTAGGAACAGAGGGGTATTTTAGAATCAAAGAACTATGGTACTACAAGGAATAGAAGAGACATATATTGCTAGAAATAAAACTTGTTATTTATTTGACCTGTGTATTATAAATGACTATGAAATTAAAATGCTCTTCTGTTATATTCAGAGGGGAACCATGTCCACTTAAAAAGAGATAAATTAGAATCAAATTATTTGATGTCTACTATAAGCTAATGAGAAGCCAACTTGAAGCGGGAGGGACGCTCAGCAGTCTGCAGCCCGTTCTCAGCTGGTTATCACAGAATAATTGATGTACTAATGATTTCAATTCATAGCGCACACTGTCTGCACTTTGCATAATTTGAACCAAACCTGAATGTAAATGGAAAACAGTCCTCTTGCCTATTTGACTCCCATGACTTTTAACTAAAAATCACTTAATACTGCAGAGGAGGAAGGAGAAAATTAGCAAATATAAAGTGCTTTCTGTTTAAAAACATTGCTCCTTATATGGAAATGGGAAGGATTAAGTAAATATATCCGAATCTCCAGAGATGTGATTTATTATTTTATTAGTTGAAAGTGAATATTTAATTGTATAACATTTATCTCCAATAGTATCTCCTGGAAAAAAAATCCAAATTAGGCCAAAGTATATATTCTAAACATTCCAAAGGGAAGTAAATGTGTTTCACAGCATTCTTTATTTTTTAATGAAAAAATATTAGTAAAAAAAATCAAGTCAAAATAATTGCAACATTCGGTAATTAACTTTTGAGCTGAAAAACACCCTTTTTATGTAAAACACGTCACAGAGGCTCTTCCTCAACTTAGTAGGATGCACTTACTGATATCAACTTTTAACGCAGGACAAATGAGTTTTTTCAAATTTTTTTAAAAAGTGTATTTTTAAAATAACCTTCAGTCATCGTTACCTGAGACATCCAACACAGTAAGCCCAAATCCTGCCCCTGTCGCCAAGTCACCAGAATTGATCATTAACAAGTGCAGTTAGTTAAGTACAGATTAGGCAGGTGCTACCATCCACACACCCACAATTACATCACAGCATGATGGCCAATTAGCTTCAACCTGGGTAGTGAACCTTATTCCTCACAACTCTGTGCTCAACTGCAAAACAGCTGCTTCCTTATTTCTACCTACTGCTCTCCTCTGTCATTCTGCACCAGCCCACTGGGCAGAGCGGGCCCTAAAGAAGGTCTGGCTGATTTAAAGACAGCGGGAGTCCTCCACGCTGTTGCGCTCTGGTTGGGACGGAAATGTCTCGTGTCTACCTCTGTCTATGACGCACACATTTTAAAATGAAACCACAGCAGGGCTGTCCAATTACAAAAGACAGTATGTGTTTAGACACCTAAATTAAAACTTGCTTAGGAACCATGCTACGTGGCTAATTGGACGCCACTTTTGGATCACATGAGGACAAATGAGATGAAGTTAACGTTCATTCGCACAGACATTGAGGAATATTTTATAACCCGTTGTCAAAAATAAAACCGCTGTCACAACGAAGAGGAGCTGCTGTAAACTGAATTGTGTCCCTATCCAAATTCCTATGTTGAAGCCCTAATTCCCAACGTGACGTATTTGGAGATGGGGCCTTTCCGAGACAATTAGGTTTATGTGAGGACACAGGGGTGGGACCCTGCTGATGACATTAGTGCCTTTATTAAAAGAGACACTGGAGAGCACGGCCGCTGTCTCATGCTCTCCTCCCTGCTCTGTGAAGACACAGGGAGAACTTCATAAACCTCGCCAGAATCTGACCGCCCTGCCACCTTGACCTTGGACTTCCAGCCTCTAGAACTGGGAGAAAATAAATCTCTGCTATTTAAGCCACACAGTTTGCAGTGTTTTTGCTGTGTCAGCCCAAGCTAAAAGGGGTCTAAGGAGACATGAAGCCTAAACGTTATGTGGCATCCCAGGTGAGAAAAAAGATATGAGGTCAAAACTAGGGAAACCTGAAAAATATATATGGATTTTAGCTAATAATAATGTCATCATTGGCTCACTAACTACAACAATGTACCATACTCATGTGAAGATACAAATTAAGTCAGACTCACTGCAGGTTATATGGGAACTCTCTGTATATTTTCCCAATTTTTCTGCAAATCTGAAACCATTCTAAAATATAAAATTTATTTAAAATGCATGAATAAAACATATGTCTTCAACCTCCCCTAAAACAATCCATCATATCATTTCTTTATTTCTACTGTAAAAGACTTTCTGTTCTTAGCAGTTTAGAATAAATCATTACCTACTAACAACAGCAACAAATTCCCCATAAGCACTGTCTAAGTTATTATTTATAGAACCTGAGATTGTACTTTGTACTTAAGGTGTCTTAACATATATATAATTTAATAAGAAGAACCTCCTAGAATTTAATATCACCATCGTTAACACCAAATAATTACAGCTTCTTGAAAATAGAGGGCACACACAGGGAAGCACAACTTACTAAAAAAATTGTCCCATTCACTAATAAAATAATTGTAAATGACATCAATAAAATAATTCTATTGCACACAAGATTTCTTAAAAATGTAAGGGAGTATGTAGAATGGCCAGGAAGTGAGGAATTGGGTGCTTTCATATGCTGTTGGCAGGTAACACACACAAGGTGTGTCTGGAAAAACTCCACCCACTGTTAACATATTGAGAAAGGCTTGCACAACACCAGTGTAGCCTGGCAGCCAAGGAGAGTGGACTGGAATGTGCGCATGTGAACGACAACGTTACTGTATGGGGTTGGGGGGTGCGGCGGTACACCGAGTTGAGTGAACACGTGTACTGTGTGGCTGTTGCATTCAGAATGACTGAGCAAGTAGAACAATGAATCTGCATCAAATTTTGCATCAGGCTTTAACATTCTTCTGCAGAAACTATTTGTACTGTTCAGAAGGCCACAGCTACAGGCAACTTGTGATTGGCAGCTTCATTGCCACAATGAGCCCACCCATGCATCATAACTCATGCAGAGTTTTTTGGTGAAACATCAAATTACGCAGGTGACTCAGCCTCACTACAGCCCAGACTTGGCACCCTATGATTTCTGGCTTTTCCCAAAAGTAAAATCACCTTTGAAAGAGAAGAGATTTCAGACTGATAAGATTCAGGAAAATACGACGGGGCAGCTGATGGTGATTGGGAGAACTGTGTGAGGTCCCAAGGTGCCTACTTTGAAAGGGACTGTCCTGTGTACAACGTTTCTTGTACCTTTTATCTTCTTCAATAAACGTCTCTATTTTTCATAGCACACAGCTGGGTACTTTGTGGACAGACCTCTTTGTATAAAGAACCATGGAAATAGTTCAGACATGCAACCTATGATTCTCTGTCTGGGAATCTACTCCAAAGGCATATTCAGGCGTGGGAGCCGAGATAGTGCTCTGATGTCTGAAGACATCTTCACCGGTGATTCCAATGGTTAGTAGGAAAATCAGTGACAGACAAAATGAACTAAAGGAAGCACGTCGGGTGCCATCAAGCAGCCACGACAACCGAGGCTCGTGAAGAACTGCTTACAACAGGTCAGATGAAAGTGTAGAAGATATAACTGTGCATGAGGGCCAGGGTGTGTGGTGGCCAAGTGCTAACAGCAGTAGTCTTTTCTGTGTAGGAGAAGGTGGGAAATTTGTTTTCTTCATCATACATTTATATACAATGAATACATTGGTCGTTTGGTTAGGAGCAGAGAAATTTGGCTACATTCATTTAGCTACTATTTTCTTTTCAGTTGAATTATTTATGTAATATAACCACTCTTCAAAAAAATTGTTATACTAACAAAAATCTGTTCTAAGAGAGTGACGGATGGAAACTCAGTATTTGGATGAAATTGTGTTTTCTGTTCCCCACGCGCCTCCTTTCAGTCGAGCTGCTTCCTACAGCCATCGAGGACGGGCCTGGCCACTTTGTGTGGATGCTTGGGGCAGGGCTGGCCATCTCTGTCTGCAGGCTCCGACCCTAGGGCCAGAGAGACCACTGACACGCTCCCCTTCCCCTCAAAGTTTCTCATTCTCTTCTCATAAAATCGAACTCCAGGGAATCACTGGTTTGGGTAAGTATTGCCCTCACCATAAGTCCTGTTCAACTGTAAGTCCTCCAGGGAGACAGACGTTTTAACCAACTCTCTTATGAGACTCGCGTAAGTGTCCTTTATGGGAGCCCCAGTGTACAAACAGGTATCCGGGGCACGCCGGAGAGACACTCCCCCTACTTCACACAACCTGCTCAGGATAGTCTCGGAGAGTTGCTTCAATCTGAACTCTTTAACAAGCTCCAAAAACATGTTTCCATGAAATAAACAGAGGATGAGGATCAAGTCCATATATATTTCTCAACCAAGCTTAAGAGGAAAATGCAACAGTCCCAATAGACAGGAAGAAAAAAGACATGATTGTAAGATATAAATAGAAAACCAATGCTTCGGGAAATGGTCATCCTGGGCGATAAACTGGTACATGCATGCACACACGCGTTCACACACACACATTTACAGACACCCGCACATGCACATACACATGTGCACACACAGACACATACACGTTTATATGTGCACAGGCACATACAAACACATGCACACATTTACACACATGTTCAGATACACACATGCACATACACATGCACACACAGACACACACACATGCATATACATGCACGGACACATATACATGCGCACACACACACACGCACATATGCACTCCAAACAACTTGACAACATCACAATACACCTACAAAGAATGTATTTTTTAAAAAATGATGGTATTCAGTGCAGGCCAATTGGTGCTAAAACTGACAAAAATGACGTAAGAAACTGATATAACTTCTCAAAAAACAGCTTAACCCATCCTTGAAAACCTCAAATCCTGGACAGCAGCCCTGTCTCCTCTCAGCGAGCTGCCACAACGTGCCCCAATCCTGGGAGGACCATGGTTCCTCCTTAGGAACCATCCATACGGCCACTGTGGTCGAAGGAGCTTTCCCCCGCAGGCATCACTCATCAGGGTATCTTGGGATTTACGTATTTGTCACTTGCTTGTTTATACATCCCCCCAATATACGGTTTAACCCTATATCCGTTTGGGGATTTTTCCTACTTCTACACTTAGAAAAGAATGATGTGCTTCGATTTGGGAAAATGCACTAACTTTCACACCACATTTTCTTTGCCTCAGACAACCCCTTCTTGAATTTTCAAAGGGTTTTATTAATAATATTGTTTATAACTGACTACCACTTCTGATTACGGTACAGTCTAATATAAAATTTTTATAAAAAATTGGCTCGCATGAATATGGAGGCTGAGGAGTCCCACAATCTGCCATTTGCTAGCTGGAGATACAGAAAAACCCAGTGGAACAAATTCCAGTCTGACCCTAAAAAAGTCCTGAGAACCAGGAATGTCAGTGGGCGAGAGAAGACCCATGTCTCGTCCCAAATAGGCAAAGAGAAAGCGTTCAGGCTCCCTCCGCCTTTGTGTTTCTTTTCGTCCCTCAGGAGATTGGGTGATGTCCGCAGGCTGTGGGGAGGGCGGCCTGCTTCACTCAGTCCACCAATCCCAGTGTTAATTTCTTCTGGACACACGCCCCCAGACATACCCAGAAATAATGTTTAATCAGATATCTGGACATCTTGTGGCACATGACATATAAACTCAACTGTCACACTGGTGTTCTTTAACTTATGTTCATTCGACCACAAATATTTACTCAGTGCCTACTACGGCAGATGATTAAAATACTAAGATGAAAAAGAAACATTCCTTAGTATCAAGGAGACCTAGCCTAGAGAGGAAGTAAAAAAAAAAAAAAAAAAAAGAATTATCATGGAAAAAAAGTGCTTATGGTAGAGAAATCTACAACGTTATGGGAACAAAGAAAAAGAAGTAATTAACTCTGCCTGGGGGAATCAGGGAAAGCAGCATGGAATAAATATTATTTGATTTTGGTCTTGAATGGTAACCAGGAATTCACAAGAAGAAAAGAAGAAAGGTTATGCCAGGGAGAGAAAAGGGAGACAAACTCCCAGAGGCCCAGACATGCATGGCTGGTATTTTGGTATTTCACCATCATCTATTCAGCTTTGATGGTGTGTAGGCTGAATAAGACCTGCTCCTCTGTCCCGCCCCACACCAAAAGGAAAAAAAAAAAGATATCCATGGTCTAATGTCTGGAACTGGTGAGTGTTACCTTATATGTCAAGGACTTGCCAAGTATGTTAAGGATCTTGAGATGAGGAAATGATGCTGGATTACCAGGCTGAGTCCCAAATGCAATTACAAGTACCTTTACAGGACAGAGGCAGAGAAAGACTTGACACAGACAGGAGAGAAGGCAGTGTGGCCTTGGAGGTGGTGCAGTGATATGGACACAGCCAAGAAATGCTGGCAGCCACCAGAAGCTGGAACAGGCAGGGGACAGGTCTCTCCCCCGAGCTTCCAGAAGGAGCACGGCCCCATTAACGCCTTGGCTTCAGCTCAGTGACACCAATTACAGATACGTAGCTGCCAGAACCAGGAGAGAATGAATTTCAGTTGTTCTCAGCCACCGAGTGTGCAGTCATCCGTCACAGCAGCCTGGAGAGACTAACACAGGTGCAGGCTACTATCTGCCTCCAGTACTATATTCCGACACCCATGGAGGACCCTGGAACAGTCTCACTACCTTCACCTGCAGCCCACCTCCTACAATCATCCCACATAGACACTCCACCTGACACTTCACCCCGCAAACCCTTGACCTCCTGACGCCAATGACCTCTTCCACCATGCTCGGGACCATGTCATCAGCAAAACAGACTCCGACATTCTGTCTTCTGGTACCAGGTCCTATTCACACAGCTCTCTCAGTTTTCAAACTCCACAAAACCTCCACTCTTCACCCCTCCATTTGCTCTTCAGTCTCATTTCCTCCCCTTCCCCATGGGCCTCACTGGGACGAGCTTCCACAGCACCCACACGTGAATTTGCTGGGAAGCTCATGAAGCCCAGGTCCCTTGCCTGCAGGGACCCTTCAGCTGTGGGATGGGGACAAACAGCATGTTCACATGGCCACATGCTTTTGTAAAATTTATGAAAGTGAGAGATCTTAACCACAATCAACCAAAACTGCTCTCTCCTTCCACACTGACTTCCTCTCTATCACACTTCCTTCCGCGGCAGGTGGCATCAGTGTGGCACAGACATATTTTGGATGAAACTAAAGGGAAGCCAAATTGAAGATACATTAAGCTTGGGTCCACTGGGGCTTATTCCTGCGGTTCAGTAATTTCAGTGCAGGGGTAAGTCACTGTTCGTCACTGCTGTGTGGAAACGGCTCCCAGAAGTTCTCTTACCACCCTCTGCGTGTCCTTAACTAGAATTCTAATGGGAGGCGGGAGCAGCAGTCCCATAGCATGCTCAAGTGTCTGATGGCAGCCGACGCTGGCGTACAGTCCTTGTGCTGGAGTCGGAATCCAGAGTCTGGAAAGTTCTTCCAATCGTCAAGCATGTAAAACGACTAATACATAGTTAAAACAGAAACGTAGCAGAAGTTCTCTGTCAGGCATATACTTGAGAACACAGTACAAGAAATTACAAATGCACCATTCACTTGACATTTCTCTTTTTAGAGTCATGCAAAATAAACATTGCCAGACTTGTTGTGTGTAGCCATCATGCAAAAATATTTTCACATCACATCAAAAGCTAGAAACAGAAGTAATTAATACATTCTTGCGTTTCTGGTAACCCGATCAATGAAGAAGAGTCATAAGAATACTAGTAATATTTCTTGTTAATAGAGCACAAAGTAGTGATATTCACGAAGAAAACACAGATCTTGCTCTACGCCACTGAAGATTTCTGACAACACTCAAGTCAGTTCAAAGAACAGCCAAGAAACTTGAAAAGAAAACTGCACAAGGAAACTCTGAAAGGCCTGTAATTATGCAGCTTGTATGTAAAAATGCCTTGATAGAAGTTTCCCCACATCTGACGACTCTAAAAATTTACATGATGAGTTGTGAAAGCTTTTCTAAACTCTCAATAATAAAAAAATTGATTTTGATGTTATTCCCTCTACAGAAACACTATTGCCAAATTAATATCATACCAAGAAGAGATCAGAGTATGCAAGAAAAACCTGTGGGAGAGACTATTCTAGAAGCATGCCAGGGAGTTATTACAATATTATTTTTATGGATTTTGCAATATTTATAGTATTTGTCAGCTTCTAAAAATTTGTAAATTGTTGTGCTTTCTTTATTAAAAATTTCTACTTCTGTTTCTAATTTTGTACACCTTTCTTAAAGAAGACCCACAAAATTGAATAAGCTTCAATCCTACAAAACTAAGATCTGCCCTTGAGGGAACACGTAACTTCCTCAGTTCTTTGCCTTTGGCTATTAACTTCCAACCCCAGATTCACCCCTTGTATTTAAATATTGAAGGAAAGATAGGATCGGGAAATCATCCTTCGTGACTCACTATGAAATAACCAATTCATGCAGGGATCACGATCTATATCGCTAAACCATAGGAGGAAGGTTGTTGGCAACAAGCTATCTGCATAACATCCAAATATTGCCGCACACACACCGTGCAATTACGAAGGGACAGATGAACCCTCACAATAGACACCACCTTAATCAGGTCGTTAAACTTGGAATTCCTGATAGAGGGGCAACCTGGCATCATGGCTCTTCTGATGTGATCAGCCCAACAACAACAATGCTTTCATCGGAATGTAATTAAGCCATTATCCCTACCTTCTAGTTTACAGGAACACAAGTTAAATAACCTTGCATTTCAGGAAACAAGCAGACAAACTAAAGAACCTGGGGCATTCAACAAAACGAGAGGCCTACTCTCTTCAAAATTTTTCATGGCATCTATTTGTTTGATGTCTTGGAAAAATTACAAGGGGGAAGGTCTACCTTAGGGTAAAAGAGAACAAAGAACTATAATAATCAAATGCAATGTGTGAATCTTGACTTGATCTGATCCTACCTTATGCGCTCCACCTGGTCCAAAAAAAAAAAACCGGTTACAAAAAATATTTTGAAAACTGGGTGGATTTGAATATGAGCCAATTAATTACCAGACAATACAGGGACTTACTATTAATTTTCTTCAGTATGACAACAGCAATGTGGTTATGCAAAAGAATATCTTCATTTTTAGGAGATGAATGTTGAAGTTTTTAGGAGTGAAGTTATGGTGTTTGCAACTTACTTGCGAATGGTTCAGGAACTTTATGCTTGAAAATTTTTTACAATCAAATAATTGAAACAAGCAAGAAATACATTAAGTCTGCTTTTCTGTCATTCAGCCAATCTGAAGAAGTTTTCAGGAGGGTCCAAGCAGCCCCTCCCCTGAAACCTGAGCGGGGCAACAGGACCCAAATCCGGGAGGCCATGGTCCCCAGAACTGCCAGTCTGCACGGAACGTCTCCTGCGCCCAAAGGCAGCCGGGCGGTTTCGTTTGTGCAGAACAGTAGTAGCTCCTGGGAATTTTCAGACTGCTGTTATTCAGGATGGAAAAGCCAAGTACAAACAAGGGGTGGGGTGGGGGTGGGAACTCAAGCAAAATTAAATAACACCTGGTTTATTTTATGAATTTGAGGAAGACAAAACAGCCGGGCATGATTCCTTTCAGGGCCACTGCGCACTGTCAGTGATTGATCTCACAGTGAAAGTGATGAGTTAAGTACTGCCGAGTTTATAAGGCACTTTCATACGCATTACCCCTTTGACTCCTCAAAACGGACTTGGACTCAACACAGACAAGGTAATTCCCATTCCCATCTTGCAGGTGAGGAACATGAGGCACTGAGAGGCTGGATGATTTGCTGGAAGTCCCGGGGTAGTACTCAAGCCCAGGACCTTCCACAGCGGACCACACCCCTGGAGTGTGGTCACTCCATGGCTCTCTTACTCTTAATAGTGGTCCTGTCTCTGAGCTTCTGTTTTCAGACCAGACAGCCGTAGGCTCATAGAGAAACTGTACAGGTTTGTAATTCGGCTAGTGTTTGGGGCTAGAAAGTAACACTTGGCATTAGATCCCCCTTGCTTTCATCAACAAAAGGTGGCAGAGATAAGAGGTGGGAAGGGCTCCAGCTCAGTCAGTGAGGAGGCAGCATGCACCCCTCCCTCCCATGCCAGCTCCCCAACCCCGGAGCAGGGGCAGAACTGCACACACCACCACCTCCTGGGGTCCCGGACGTGCAGGGAAATGAAACAACTGTGTGAGGTGCAGCACTGGCTGCGATAAGGCACACACAAGTCCTTTGAAAAGCAAAAGCACCAGCAAAGCAGGGAGTGCGAGCACTTCACAACGCTGGTCCAGTGCGCGCCCCTCACAATGCCCAAGGTCTGGCTGATCGGAAAGGCCTCCCTCCAGAACACTCCTAACTTGGGGAAATTACTCATTCCATGGCTTTCATAAAATACAGGGGTCCACCAAATGTTTGCCGGGCAGATTTTTTTTTGTCTCCCAAAGGGTAGCTCATTAAGTCCAACAATAAAGCAGGCTTTGTTATGAAGATTTACAGTGTTTTCCCAAAGAAAATTCTAATTGACAAGCACCAGGAGGATGACAATGTAGAGCAAAGAGCTCCTGTTTCTCCCCTTCTCCCAAGATCCATCTCAAAGAAGCGCTGGCTTCTTGGTTTCCTGGACCAGCGCTGAGCTCGGTCTTTATTTGGACACACGCATAAGTAGATGCTTGGATAAGGAGAAATTATCATTCAATGTAGTCAAGTCTTAAAAACCAAAAGATTGATTCTTTCAGACTTCAAAGACAAGAAATTTCATTTAACGCCCAGGTCCCTCCTCGCAGAATAAGCATATTACATAAAAATACAGCCAAGCCTTGTGCATGTAAAAAGGGGATCCTAAAAAAATAAAACGCATGATGAGAGTCTTCAGAAATAGCTGAGTGAGAATATTAAAGGCACTGTTATTCAAAAGGATTCGCTATCGAATAAAAGTTCAAGCACCAGAGAGCGATTTTCATATGAATGTTGGGTGTCGCTGTCACATGCAAGTCTCCATCGACACAGAGAAGCGAGTCAAGGGGCTGTGAGTGACAAGGTACAGAGAGGGGTGTTCAGATAAGGGACAGACATTACAGGGCCCTTTTTCAAAGAAAACTTTGAAGATTTTGTCAGGCTTTCTTCGAGGACCTGTCACAAAATAACAATACAGTTGCAAATGAGTGGTGTTCGGTGGCCCCTCGCCGCCTTTTTATAGACCAGCTGGCATGGGCTGCCCAGGATGGGAAATTAGCATAAGAGAAGGGCTCAAGGTTACTGGGCTGACTTACAGCCCAAGGAGAATGCCCTCAGATGAAGAAGGACACCCAACACAGTCACACAAATAAGGGCGCGATGTTTAAGAACTGCTGTCTGAAAAGAACAGCAGAGAAAAAGTCCTCTTTACTTCTTTCTGAATCTCTCCATTCTCCAGACAGCACCCAGGCCCCTGCAGTAAACACAAACAAACAAACCACGCCTTTCCACTTGCCTCATACAGATAAAGACAAGTGAAACTGGTGGAAGAAGTGGAAAAATAACACAATTCACTCTACTCTTTCTAAACAGAAAGCAGGGACCAACATGGAAAAGCTACCCCAGGCAGGAGCACTGGACCAACAGTCAGGAGGCCTCAATCCTAACTAGTCTGGTGTCTACCAGGAGTTGTATGATGGGTCCCTTGAGTTCCTGAATTTCCTTGGTCTCCTGTGTAAAGCAGTCATAGACATCAGTGGTTCTCAAACTGGGTTCTGCAGAGCCCTAGGGTTCTGTGGCTGCCTTTGGGCACCCAGCAATACAGGGTAAGGCACAGGGGCCCCATGCTTCCTCTCAACCCAAAAGAGTTAAGAGTTGATCCATTTTATACACCAAGTTTGTGAGTAAAAAGCCTTTTGTTTAAAGAGTTTATTGCCAAGATGATTCACCACTAAAATGGTTTAAGAGCATTGGACCAATATAGTTTGTGATTTTTTTTTTAATCTTTATAATTATGTGATTTCTATGTGCCTCTTTGGATTATTGTTGTAGGGATTAATTGATTGATAGGCTAGTTAATATGGATCCTCAAATCTGTATATCATGTTCTCTTACTCCAACTTAAAAGGTGAGGAACCTGCCCTGGCTGGCATAGCTCAGTGGATTGAGCGCGGGCTGCGAACCAAAGCATCGCAGGTTCGATTCCCAGTCAGGGCACATGCCTGGGTTGCAGGCCACAGCCCCCAGCAACCACACATTGATGTTTCTCTCTCTCTCTCTTTCTCCCTCCCTTCCCTCTCTAAAAAAAATAAATAAATAAAAGGTGAGGAAACTGAAACCTGGATAATTCAAATACACCAAAAATCCCACAGCTCCGTAGGTGAGGGGATTCATACTCAGGAATGTCTGATTTTATCCTTGTAGTTAAAGAATAAACTTCACTGTAAGAAACAATTAGTTAGCTCATTGTTATTCCAATTCCTTTTCCATAGAACATCAGATTCTTTATTTGCAATCTCTAAGAGTACATAAACACTTACCCCGGAGAGATTAAATGAATCGCCACAAGTTCTGCCCAACAAGCAAATCTGCTGGGAACAGGAAAGCCCAAAACGTTGACAAAGCCTCCAGGGCAGTAATGGTTGCTCAGGACTTTCAGAGCAAACAAAACTCCTAAAAGAGAAGAAAGAGCATACAAATGTCAACAATCCAAATGTGGAGATAATCAACATTTACAAGGAGAACTAGTTGAAAGTGAAAATGATTATTTGACTACATCCAACTTTTCACTTTGAAACATACTCTATTCCTTGCAAGCCAACCCAGTATTCAGTAGCAAGAAGTGTTCACGGCCATCATTCTTTGGATGTTTCTTAACCCGGGAGTTCGTCCTGACTTTCAGCATGCTACTGAACACGTGCAGAACACATAAAATGGAGATAAAACACCAGCAATGGTACTCAATGCCACTGCGTCTTACACTGGAAAATCGCTGATTTTATGCCATGCGAATTTTAAGTCAATAGAAAAAAAGGATGTAAGTTACATGTATTTTCTAACCTCTGTGGAAAGACACGTTGAAGGCGGGACATATTTTCTTTCTTCTCCCACAATTAGGTGCATGAGGGTGCATCTCAGAGGGAAGGGGGAGGAGAGCAGGCAAAGAGAAGGGTTCGACTTCCTTCGGTTTCAGGACTATTTCCCTCTTCGCCTTCACATTCTAATTTTCTGAACACCTAATTGAAGCCCTGATGGCAATTTCAATCCTATGACACACATGTAAAAAAGAACTGGCAGGGGTTAAAGGGAGAGGCGATGTACTACCTGGTTAAAGTCACATGGATTAGGTTCAAATCCCAGCACACCACTTACTGGGTGTGTAAGCTTGGGCAAGTTTCCTACCATCTGAGTCTCAGTTTTCTTATCTACAAAACCAAGACAATGCCAGCTCCCATGAACCTAGCATATGAATTGAGCAGCATGAGTTATATGGAGTGACTTCTCTTGGCTCCTAAAACATGGTGGCCATGCTGTGGTAGGACGTGATACATTTATTTTAATGAAGTTAATAAGAGGGACACTCATCTTTTTCCAAACTCCCCATCACGAATACACCTGTGGGTCTCTCCCTGGTCCTGGGACAGTGGAGCCAGCGCATATTTCCTGTATTGCATCTCCTACAAAACTATCTGTGAGCAGACTGCAGTGCAAACTGCCCAAGAGTAAATGACGCACAGCAACATCTACGTCCCTCCTGTGCTCCAATCAGCTTCCTCTCCAGAATACGTCCCCCAGCAGCCCTTACCCACTCAGAATTCACTTCCTTCACCAACCAGGGACCCACACTTCATGAAAGGACAGCAGCCGCGCCTCCCTGTCTTTATGCATGCCTCCTTCGAAATGTGTCTGCCTTACCTGAGAAACCTACAGCGCAGTTCCTTTTGAAGTTAGGTGCATCCATAAATTCCGCAAGAGCAGATTCCAAGAACAGGTACACCACCCCAGTGAGTAGAGAGAAGGTGGTGATAACATAGGCAAACCATCTGCTTCCTAGTCTTCTTTCCAGCTGTATTCCTTTCCACAGCATAGACACCATATTGAAGTACAGGTGCCAATCATCTGCATGGTGAAGGGGGGACAGCAGTAAGCGCTGCCAATCCTTCTCCTGGTAACACGTCTCCACGCTAAGGCAGGAGCTAAGCAGTGGCTTCAGAGGACTCAGGAAGAACCAGATGTTGATGGCCAAAGCTGCTAGCGTGACAGGTGGAATATTGTTGACCCCAACTTGGAAGATTTGAGAAAGGAGCAGAATAAGCCCAGCATTAAGTCCTCTTGACCTCCGCTGCATGGTTGGGTGTCAACCCAGCGATGGGATACGTGGAATCCAGGGAGGTAAACAGACAGCTGAACCTAAAACGTAAAATAAAATGCATATGAAAGACCCATCAATTAAGAATTAATGCAATGTCAGACATACCACTCAACCGAGAGATGAGCTCACATCGTGCACAGCACACCTCTCATCTACCAGCAACACTGGCGTTCGGTGTCTTCCAGAGTAACGTCCTTCCTTCGTCTTCCTAAAACAGAGATCTTTTTATCCCAAGTCCCGGTGGATCGGCTAAGGGATGGGCATGCTTTCTCTGACAAACATGCCATGAAAACATGACTTGTCTTCCTTCTCAGCAAACTAGTAACTTAGAAAGACGGTACATAAACATTTAACAATGATCTCTACTCAGAGTGCTGGTTAGGATTCTTTGCCCCCTTCATGTTTTCGAAGACATATTCAATTTTGATATTTAGATAGAGTCTGCTCCGGAGTATCGAATCATCAACAAGCAAGTTTGAAAAAACAAGCTTCTATTCCACATTGGCAGGTTTCAACTCCTGGACTGCTTTATTTTCACAAAAACTTCAGCTTTTAAAAGTTACCTACTTTGTGCGAAATCCTGGATTGAAACACAGTCCATTTTTAAGGAGTTCACATTCTACTAAGAAGCAAATGAATGAGTGCCACATGACATTCTGAACACAGTGACAGAGGGAACCCAGGCCCTAGGGACACAACCCAGCCTGCGGAGGCGATGCGTCCCTGGTCTGGAGGGGTGAACTGGAATCAACAACGGAGAAGAGTTCAGGGTTCGGCAGTCTGCCTCTCCGCCCCAGATCCTGGGCTGGCCTTGTGATCTGTCCCAGCTGACAGAATGCAGAGGGAAGGACTCTCCATGAGTTCTGAATCGAGGCCTCAAGATGATCTGCAGGCTTCTCCTCTCTCTCGAAATCCTCCCCAGCCAGCCTGTGGACAGGTCCATGGTGGCCAGTCACCCCAAAGGCCGTGCCACCAGCCACCAAGGCCCAGAAGCAAAGCTGTCCAGGTGTCTAGAAGCTGACCACAGATGGGTCAGTGAATCCAGCTGCACCCAGAAAAATTTGTTCACTCACAGAACAGTGAGCCAAATAAACGATGCTTTACTTCACCAAGTTTTGGGGTGGTTTGTTATACAGCAGTTCTGACCCACGCAGCAGGCACCTGCTTTGGTGAGGAACTGTCTTATACTCATGGGAAGAAGCTAGTGAAGAAGGAGATGCAGACTAAAGGTGCAAGAGATGAAAAGAATCAAGTCCTTAAAGGGAAGAGATTCGTCCGTTAGGGCATTTATGTTATCACATAGATGTCAGGTGCAAATGTGGGTCAGCAGGCAGGCAGAGTGGGAGACAGATGCTGAAAGGGTGCCCATCTAGGGGTTCTGTTTCCTCTGTGGAGCTTTCGTGGCTTCCATCCAAAAAGGAAATGCACTCTGATACCCTGAAGATTCTTATTCAGAGGGCACACTAGAACATACGTGGGCTTTGGAGCAAAAAAGGGCAGGATTCTCCTACTTACTAACCTTATTAACTTCAATTTCTTAAACACTTCAAACTCTCTTAACTTCAATTTCTTCACTTTAAATTAGGAATAACATCCTTGTCAGGATGACTGTAACGTGTCTGGAACAAAGAAGTTGCTGAATAAGTGACAGGAGCTTTTTTCATGATGATCAGGTAACCTCGCTTATGTGAAAAATCCTCTGCAAACGGTAGTAGCATCCTAATAAGGCTCAAATGCACTCCCCTGGCCCCCATACAGAGTCTTACCAACATCACCTCCAAAAGAAATGTCCAAGAAAAAAGTTACGTATGTATGTGTGTGTATCTCCTCATTATTGGCACAACCCAAGTTTCTTTATTGTCATGGGCTTATTATTATAGCTCTGTAGCATTCTCATGAACTGGAGAATTTAATACAATTTCAAATGAAAAGTTCCCAAGTAATTTTGGAGAAATAGTCTGTTTTTTACACTGGCCTTCAAGATAATTTTCTTCCCCAACTACTGTGTCTTTCTTACAATTCTCCTAAATAATTGCACACATCAAACATCATTACCTGCAATGGGAGCGATGAGAAAACACGGCCTTGATCATTAAGTTACAAATAAACCCTTTGGTATCAGTACAGTGTCCTACGGGGGCCAGGCTACGAACAGCAGAAAAATCAACAGTAATTATGTCTTTGCTTAAGAAAAACTTCTCCGTTGACTGGAATCATTAGTGATTAAGAGTACAAACAAAAGAGCAGTAGAATTTCCCTAGTCGTTTTTTCACTCCATGCACCCGGCTCACATTACGTTTGCTTTACTTCTGCCCAAACCCACAGGTCCCTTTCCATTGGCCCCACTTCGCGCCAGTCTGCTCACCTCCTGCCATCACCAGCTCCCGCTTCCCCAGCTTCACCCCTCCTTCCAAACCCCCTTCTCCGCCTCTCACTTCTCATTTTACTCTCCTCTGCACACACTCATGGAATTCCACTCTCGTGGTTTTGATAATTCTTTTTATCAGATGATTCCCATATTTACACTTTTCAGCCTTGATTTCTGTGTAGGTTTCAGGGACATCTTTTATAGGCTGTATATAGTCTGCCTGATCTCTTTGGTTTCTCCAAACTGAACTGTCCCTCTTAGCACACAATAACCACTCGGCATTGCTGCCATCACGCATTTGTTTCACAAATATCAGGTGCCAGTCCCCAGAGGTCGAGCAAAGAGCAAAACACAACCCCAGCTCCTGAATGGCCCATTTCTATTTGTTGAAGGAAATGAGCATTCCGGCTGCAGAAAATCAAAAGATGAATCAAATGATGTGGTTCACATTCTCTACAAATGCATACTTAATGTGAAGGGAGATATAAGCATAGTCCATGTGAGGAGTGCATAATATGTTGGGCTCTGCTTTCACAAAGGCCACAAGAGTATCAGTGCAGGCAGAATGTGAACTTGAGTTTTAAGTAGCAAAGGTTAACTGGCACTATTTCATACCAGCTCTATGGCTCAGCTTCCTTACTAGTAGGTCAAGTCAGCCACACAAAGGGAGGGATGCAGCCTGTAACTAGGTAACAGAAAATCCAACTGGTACATATGAAGATCAAATCTGTAATTTGACCTTGTGGGCTCAGACCACCGAAGACAAGACAACAGATGACAATAAGCAAGTGCTGACTATAAAATTAATATTGCTTTGTCCTTTCCATCAAATACAGAGAATTTTTAGAGTGCTGAGTTATAAGAGGGACCACAGAGGCATGATCAATTACAGCACTGTATGTATGCGCTGGAAACTGGTGCAATGTGCTTGGTTTTAGAAATGATTTTATTCATTCTAATCTGTAGCTGGACCATAAACCAGTTACCGTAGCTCAAGGAAGAGCAGGCTAGTCCCTGCACACCTCACTCCACAAACACATCCTCCCCAGCACTCAGTGTGCCCCAGACAACACTGGACCATCCTTTCCAAGTTTGCTCTTCCGCCCATGTTCCCCACCCATCTCAGAACATGGGATCTCCAGGTACCCAGCTGTTCCAGTCAGAAATATAAAAACCATCCTTTGCACATTCTTGGCCTCATCACCTTCCTATCCCTACAACCCATCCATAAGGCTTAGTTAATTCTTCCAGTTGGCTACTGTTTTTCTAATCCTAGGGTCACTGCTCTAGTCTAAGCCACTGTTATAACTTGCTTGAATTACAACAAACTCCCTAAGTGGATTCCCTGCTTCTCCTCTTACATCCACCGACCATGTTCTACTGCTGCTCAGGGTAGCATTTACAAACTACAGGTGGAGGCGCCTGCAGTGAGCCTTCAGCGGCCTATCATTACAGTTGGAATGGAGACCAAACTCTTCACCATAGTGGTCTGTGGTCACTGCTGTCCTGTCCACCTCTCCGGTCCCATCGCACACTGGTCTCTGCCTCAGTCACCATGTTCCAGCCACACAGGCACTCCCACAGCAGGAGCTCCAGGATGACAGCACAGAGGGCCAAGGGCAGAATCACCCTCTCCACTTTGATCGCCACGGAATATCCAGAGCCTAGCACAGTGACTGGCGCGTAGTCAGTGCTTCCTAAGTATCTGCCCAGTAACTCAAGAAGTATTCCTATTTTTTAATGCAATGCATCTTCATCACACAATAAATGAGACGGACTGAAAAGGTCTGAATGCCTCTGGGGTGTTTGTCTCAAAGAATCTTCCCTGCAGTTGTAGCAGCCTTCCCCAGAACACCACTCATGTTGCTCCACTTACCATTCTTAGTTTCAGGAAGGTTTTTATAGCATTTATCTCAGCGTCACAGAAATTAACCTCTAATCCATTTAAAATGTATTAATAGGCTGTTTTGCCAGAGTTTTTTATTTAAAAAATGACATTTTAATTATGTAGTAATGCACACTGGACAGTTCTGTATCAGGGCTCTGACAGAAATGGAAGACTTCTTGAAATATTGATAGGAAAATTAGCCATATTTACTTTTAATGAGAAATTAAAAATTTAACAGGTATGTAATAAGAAAAACTAAGTGGCTAGAACAAACAAAAGAAACTGAATTCATAACTTGGGAAACCAATATGTCTCGAGGGGGAGAGAAAGGAGTTTTATAAACAAGGGAATGTCAGTGGATTGAGCTTGGGCTTTGAACCAAAGGGTCGCCAGTTCGATTCCTAGTCAGGGCACATGCCTGGGTTGTGGGCTGGGTCCACAATAGGGGGCATGTGAGAGGCAATCACACATTGATGTTTCTTGCCCTCTCTTTCTCCCTTCCTTCCACTCTCTCTAAATGAATAAATAATTTTTTTAAAAAAGGGAATGGAAGCTAATTATGGTGATTTCCAATTCTACTTACAAAGCAGGAAATATTTTCATGATTATAATTTACCAGGCAGGTATATATCTCAACTTTCAATTTAAATGTTCAACAACAATTCAGAACTTCTAGTCAAGATGGAGGCACAGGTACCTCATCCAACCACAGAAAGAATTACAACTAGATCTCAAAACAAGTAACACCCAGAACCATGAGAAAACCAAGCTGTATGGAAGTCAGACAACCAAGAATTTAAAGAAGCCAAATTCATCCAGATGGGTAGGAGGGGCAGAGGCACAGAAATGCTGAGAGGCAGAGATGGCAGAGAGGTGCAGAAATGTGGTGTAGCATGGAGAGGTGGCGGCAGATTGGGTGTCCCACATTCACGTATGGTGGATAAAAATCAGGAGGGATACCTTGGGAGTGAGTGATCCCAGCTCCAGGCCAGACTGCACAGCCCAGGATTC
This sequence comes from Tonatia bakeri, assembly GCA_004024845.1. Classification (NCBI taxonomy): domain Eukaryota; kingdom Metazoa; phylum Chordata; class Mammalia; order Chiroptera; family Phyllostomidae; genus Tonatia; species Tonatia bakeri. The sequence continues at coordinate 7,547 of PVIA01006110.1, read as the reverse complement.
CAGCCCAAGGAAGATGAATCCCTGTAACTTCTGGCTTAAAAACCAGTAGCGACTGGGGCAGTGGAAGAAACATCCAGATCTTCAGGAGACTCTACTTACAGGCCCCACACAGACTTAGAATTTATGCAAAGCCACTCACTGTGGGATTCAGCACCAGGGCAACAGCTGGAAGGGCACAAGATGCATACAGGAAGTGGGTGAAGTGACCGGAAGGGGGACGAGTGCCAGGCAAACCTCCAGAAGCTAGGCAGAGGCACTGCCCCCTCTCTGAGCCCTTCTGCCTGTCAAAGCCACAAAGCTGTGAAGAGGCTTGCCCCACCCTGGCGATTACTTAAGGCTCCGCCCCAATTTACAGGTGCCTTTTCCACAACAGGCCATGCTACTAAGATAGGGGGTCAAAGTAGCTCTACCTGGTACACAGAAACAAACACAGGGAAGCTGCCAAATTGAGGAGATGAAATATGGCCCAAATGAAAGAACAAATCAAATACCCAGGAAAAGAATTAAACAAAACAGAGATGACCAACCCAACAGATGCAGAGTTCAAAACACTGCTGACCAGGATGCACAAAAAATTCATGGAGTATGGCAACAACATACAGGAAGAAATGAAGGTTATGCTAAGTGAAATAAAGAAAAATCTACAGGTGAACCAACAGTGGAGGAGAGGAAGGCAGGATTCAAATCAACAATTTGGAACATAAGGAAGAAGTAAGCATTCAACCAGAACAACAAGAAGAAAAAATAATTTGAAAAAATGAGGATAGTATAAGGAGCCTCTGGAACATCTCCAAACATACCAATATCCAAATTATAGAGATGCCAGAAGGAAAAGAGGTAGAGCAAGAAATTGGAAACTTATTTGAAAAAAATAATGAAAGAAACACTCCCCAATTTGGCAAAGGAAATAGACATACAAGTCCAGGAAGCACAGAGAGTACCAAATAAGTTAGACCCAAAGAGGACCACACCAAGACACATCATAATTAAAATGCCGAAGGTTAAATATAAGGAGAGAATCTTAAAAGCAGCAATAGAAAAGGAGATAGTTACCTACAAAGGAGTTCCCATAAGACTATCAGCTGATCTCTCAAAAGAAACCTTGCAGGCAAGAAGGGACTGGCAAGAAGTATTCAAAGTGATGAAAAGCAAGGACCCACAACCTAGATTACTCTAACCAGCAAAGCTATCATTTAGATGGAAGGGCAGATAAAGTGCTTCCCAGACAAACTAAAGGAGTTCATCATCACCGGGCCATTATTATATGAAATGTTAAAGGGACTTATTTAAGAAAAAGAAGAAGATCAAAACCTCAAACACTAAAATGGCAACAAAGTCACAACTATCAACAACTGAATATAAAAAACAAACTAAGCAAATGACCAGAACAGGAACAGAATCACAGATATGGAGATCATATGAAGAGGTAACAGCTGGGAGGGGGAAGGCACAGAAAGGGAGAAACAGTACAGGGATTAAGAAGCATAAATGGTAGGTACAAAAGAGACAGGGGGTGGTGTTAAGAATTGTATGGGAAATGGAGAAGCCAAAGAACCTATACGTACAACCTGTGGGCATGAACTAAGGTGGGGGGATTGTTGGAGGGAAGGGCGATACCAGGTGGAGGGGGGCAAAGGGGGAAATTGGGATAATTGTATTAGTATAATCAATAAAATGTATTTCGAAAAATGAACATTCTAAGTCATTAACTTGCAAGAATACATAACAGTTATAAATTATGTTTCCAATTTGGCATCTGATAGTAACCAAATTAATTTCACAGAAACAAACTATAGAATCTTAATGAGAATAATTGAATGCTATTCTAAAAGCAGCCTTCCATATCACCAAAAGAGCAACAAATCTTACAATTATTCACAGAAATTTTTTAAAATTGTATGTTTTTCTTTAAGACTTAAGGTCTCTCCCACATATTTGAGATAGATTAATGCCATTGTCATTACTACCATATTTTTCACTCATTCAGTAAATTTCATTTAACAGTTCCATATATTTTAAGTATATTCCTTAAAGAGTCCCGGGGAGAAAATATGTTTGTTCAAGTCACTTGGCAAGTATTTATCAAAGGCCTACAGTCACTCAGGTTCAGCACTTTGCTAATGCCTGACTTTCTAGATGCTTAAAGATTGTTTTTTTTTTAATTGGGATATAATTCACATACCATATAATGCACTCTCTTAAAGTGTATGATTCAGTGTTTTTTAGTATATTAACAAGGCTGTGAAATCAACACGGCTCTCTAATTCCAAACCATTTTCATTACTCCAAAATGTACCAGTTGTCAGTCCCTCCCACTCTCCCCTCCCCCAGCCCCGGGCAGCCACCCATCTACTTTCTGTCTCATGGATATGCCTCTTCCAGACATTTCATACATACAGAATCCTATCATATGTGGCCTTTTGTGTCTGGCCGCTTTCGCTTGGCATACTGTTTTGTATGCCAAGGTTCATCTGTGTTGTATTATGTATTAACATAATAGTTCCTTTTTATGGCAGAATAACATTTCATTACAAGAGATACCACACTGTACTTGTCCATATATCAGATGATGGACGTCCGGGTTGTTTCCACTTTTTGGCTACAGTGAATAATGCTGCTATGAGCATTCACGCACAATTTTTTTTAAAGGAACACAGATGTTTTCAGTTGCTGGTAACCCTGTGTTTAACTTCTTGAGAAACTACCCAACTGTTTTCCAAATTTCTGCATTCCCTCCAACAGTGTTAAAGTTCTAATTTCTCCACATCTTCAACAATACTTGTTCTTATCCAGTGTTTAATTATAGGCACCCTAGTGGGTGTGAAGGAGTATTGATTTACATGTCCCTAATGGCTATTGATGGGCAAATGCTTAAATTTTCATTGCTTAAGATGTAATATAAATACATGCTCACCAGGTACACAGAACCATAGTGACAATCGTTCTCTCTCTCTCTCTAATAGTTTAACAAACTCAGGTCAGAAGAATGCTCCAGAAAGAAAAATGAAACTACGAAGAGATGGTCCAGATTGAACTGCAAGGATTTTAGCACTGCCACCCCCTGTGCTGTGTTGAATACGAATGGGAAGGCTGTTCAAGAGCAGGGTAGGGCTTAGACCAACCTATTCAACTAAGACATTACAAAATCATTTTTTTGAAAGAAACAGGGTTAGTGAGCTTTATTGCTTCCAACAAAGCAAATATGCTATGGAAATAGCAGACTCTCTATGCTAAACATAAAAACTCCCTCTGCTTTTTAAGTATAAGAGCTGAACTACAAATAAGTAGACCATAAATACCACATGGAGTTGGTCAAAATGTATACAAAACACTAGATGCTTTTCTCCCCTCGTATCCTGTTCCAGTACCATCCACTCTCTCTAGGAATGAACTGACCTGGCCCGCTTCTTCTCCTGTGACTCAGGAATCTTATCATTCATGGCTTTTCTAATCCAAACATAAGGAATTATTCCTCTCAGCTTGTTACCATTGGACCAATAGAGAAGAACTTTTTAGTCCATCACAATAATAATAAAATTCTCTGTTTTTCCAGTAAAATTTCTTAGGATGATTTCATTTTTCCTAAAAGGTATTAGCTTGCTTAGCCACCTCCCTGCCAAAGAACCTAGCTACAAAATGCAGATTTTCAAGATAGTTTTCAAAAATAAGAAAATCGTAAAGTATAATATGTGTTTGAATTAAATGAAAAACAAGAATTTATTAAAGAAAGACTTGCAAAGTCATTTGTTTCCTCTTTTCAGATACATGAATGTATTTCAAAAAAGCTTATGCAATTTATGTACATTACATAGTTGTTATATGCAATACATGGCTATATGATGCATAACATGTGATTTATGATTTTAAGACTTAACATTTAAATATTAAGTGCAACAGCTTCACATCATTACACCATGTTCAATCTACCACAATGCACCAGCCACCGGAGTTGATTAGTAAAGGGGGCGTCCTGGGGGCACAGGGTGGAATCTTCACCAGAAGCCCGTGAGAGGCCCTGTGCTCATGGAGGATTATCAAGGGAATGAAAACTGACTTCATGAATAAGAAATGAAAGCTGGAATCCAATTATATTAAGAAGGTAATGGGAACCCAGTCTTTATGAATATTATGCCACTCTCAGTAATTACATTCCAGTATCTATTCATAGAACTATCTAGGACTTGGACTCTGTTACACTAGAAATCGGGAATTAAGAGCATTTTCCCCCTTTGAAGGTTGCTGAGATCTCCATTCGTACGGCAGCCCTCCATGCTCATACTCTTCACTGTTATAAGCATGTAAGAAATTGTCTCATTTGGATCAACACAACCATTAACTATCTCCCTAACGCCACCTGGCTGAATCTCTCTGATTTTAAACTACCGGTAGAGTTTTTAAGACTCAAACTTCCTTTTCCTCCCTCACATACCATCTCCCAAAATGAAAACAAATAAAAACTGTTCCTTAACTTAGTGGGACCCTATCCAACTGTCTTTTATAACAGCCTGCCTTAAGTAACAATGCCATCCATGCAGAAGGCAGAACACCTGACTTCTGGTGATCAGGATTTAAGACCACTAAAACAATAGAAGTAAGAGAAAGTTTTGGCAAGTAAGCAAGCATTAATAAGGGCATATGTTATGTGGTGACACGCCCCCCTCAAGACCATGCCCTGTCACCTGAGAGGCTCCCACAGTCCACTTTATGCAATGCCTGACTTGATTTGCCTAAAATCCAGTCTCATCACGGTATTCCATGCCCCCAATCCATCACACTTCTCACCTATTGTATAACAACTTTCTGGCTTAATCACCATCAGACTGAACAGTGTCATGGTTAATAGAATGGACTCTGGAGCCGAATGGCCTCGGTTCAAATCCTGGCTCAATTTTTGGGAACTGGATGACCTAGGACAAGTTCTCAATCAATCCATGTCGAAGTGTCTTCCTTTATAAAACAGATGCTAAATAATAATGAGACCTGCTTCATGGAGTTGGTGAGTTAATATATGTAAAACATACAGAGCATTACCTGAAACATAATACACATAATAAGCACTATATAAGTACTACCTGATATTAAATCTTTATCATTATCTGATCAACTTCAAGCAATTCAGTCTGGGATCCAACGCCTTATATAACATGTATACACCTTCCTGAGTAATAACGAGTATTTGTGAGATCACTTATCATTTACAAAGGAACGATATGCCACTTGTGGCATTTCGTTCCCACAATCCTGTGCGGACACAATTAGTTCAATATCACCTACTAGCCGGCCAGCACAGCACTTGCCAAGAAGGTCTCACCCACCCTGCCACCCATCCTGAGGGACGCTCAGTAGAGGGACCCATGTGAGAAGTAGCTCGGTGGGGCTTCTGCCCTGGAGACTCTTCTGGGGATATTCAAATGTCAGCCGGCAGCTTTCTCTGTCCACGGTGCTTAATTAAGTGTGGCCACTCCTTGGATGGGCAGCCACAGGGGGTGCTCTCTCTACCAGAGGTCACCAAAGCGAACTTCACACACATCACGTGGCTGACAAGCAGGCGTGTCCAACCTTCAGACCGCGGGTCCCATGCAACCCAAGATGGTTGTGAATGTGGCCCAACACGAAATCATAAGTTTACTTAAAACATTATAAGATTTTTTTGTGATTACATGTCACAATGTATTTAACGTGTCACCCAGGACAACTCTTCTTCCAGGTTGGTGCAGAGACGCCAAGAGGGTGGACACTCCTGATTACTGTAAGTCTGCCCATTGCAAACATAAGGGCCCCATTGGGTGGAAATGCTCTCAGCAGTTTGGCTGTGGAAGCACATGAGAGAGACAGGATTCCAGGTTTTCATACAGGTGCAAAAACTCCGGTGACCATGCTCGTGACTTGGACTCTGAGGACACGCATGCAGTGAGCCCCACCCGATGCTGCTGCTTGTCTGTCCAGCCCATTCTGCTCTGTCTGTCACAGCTGCAAACCCTGCCACTCCCTCCACGTGGGAGAGGCCTGGCAGTCCTGCCTGTCCCTCACTGAAGAAAGCCAAGGTCTGTCCCTCCACAGCACGTAAGACACACCTCACATGTCTGTATGTGGTTAAACACATATGTTTTGAAATTCTGGGCTGTGAGCTGGGCGCAGGCCAATAGTAGTGCAAAGGGCTGCTTCAGGGCCAGTATTTTTTACTTAAGACACCAAACTACAAGCCCTTAGAGAAGATGTCCACCACTTTCCTTTCACAGGAACGTTTCTTGGAGGGTACACTCAAAGTTGAGGGAATTTGTTTAAGTACTAAAAGGGACTAAAACAGTGTCTCCCTTTTACTTCAACCTCTGCTTATAATACACTGTGTAAAATTTAATCAAAACTAATTTGAGTAACAATAAGTAAGAGAAAGTGATTAAAAGTATAGAGATTTCAGTGTTAACCATTTAGCAAAGGACTTCCTTTTATAAAGAATAAGATATTACCAAAGAGATAGGTGGAGCAATACATTTTAAGTTAGATGCTGCTTTTGGAAATAATGAAACCCATTGAAATACAATGTCTATTTTAGAAAAAAATATTATAAGGGAAGAATTCTACTTTTAAGACTTCAAAAGCAGTAAACAAATATCTTAAAGTAAAACTCTTAGAAAACAAATCAATGTGAAGAAATTCTGGCACATAAACAGCAAAGCTGCTGAGGGCAGATGGATATGTCAGCAAGGCTGGGGAAAATGGGTACGACTTGTACAGTCAGAAGTAGGCAGACACTGTCCACTGGGGGACAGCAGTACGACTTCATGATCCATCTTCCCCTAAGTGCCCCAAATGAACATACCATTGCAATAAAAACAGCATGCTCACTATGCAGACACAGGTGCACAGTAAGTCCCCTAGCCCCTGGTCCCAACTGTGTAACCCACTTCCAACCAGATTTCTGCTTCCGAGTCCCATAGGTATGAACATTCTAGAGCCTCCAGAATCCCTGGAGTCACTGTATTTATTTTTTACATGCAAAAATTACTGAGGCAAAACTCAGGGAAATCTATGAAAAGAGAAGCTTAAATTAAATACAGGAAAGTGGTTTCAAATGATCACCACCACCTACGAGTATCCTAAGCCACATAAATACCTTCCCTAGGCAATAAATGAAATCAGCAAAAGAAACAGTCAAGTCAGGTCTTGATAAGCAGTTAGTTATACCCTATAGAGTCTAACAATATCCAGGAAGTGGTAAGATTGATGGACAGCTGCTGGAGAAGGCTAGGTCAATTTCACCCAAGAGGGATCATGACACAGTACAAAGTACACAAGGCTAAATGTAAGACTTCAGCTTCCATACTGGCCCTGTCACTGAGAAGGAAGTAGAAAGGTGTAAGAACTAAAAGACAAACCAAGCAAACCAAAAGTTATCAACATTATCACAACCAAGGCCAAGTTTTCGTACTACACTGAGGACTGGCTGCTGAGGGTTAAAAGAAAAGAAAGAAAGGAAAGAAAGAAAGGAAAGGAAAGGAAAGGAAAGGAAAGGAAAGGAAAGAAAGGGAAGGGAAGGGAAGGGAAAG